>CALSBV010012141.1:186501-209395 GCA_943590825.1 Bovichtus diacanthus
TTGTGAGTATTCCCACACCCGCCCGGCGCCTCACACCCTGAGCAACTTCAGAGAAGAATAAGGTCCAACCCCTATCCAGGAGTACGGTTCCAGAACCGAGACTGTGCGTAGAGGAGAGCCCAACCAGATCTAACTGGTAGCACTCCGCCTCCCGCACAAGCTCCGGCTCTTTCCCCCACAGAGAGGTGACGTTCCACGTCCCCAGAGCCAGCCTTTGCCGCCCAGGTCTGGTCCGTCGAGGTCCCCGACCTTCACTGCCACCAGTCTGGCAATGCACCCGACCCCAACGGTTCTTCCTGCGGGTGGTAGGCCCACATGATGGAGAGGGGGGGGTGCCACGTTGCTTCTTC
This sequence comes from Bovichtus diacanthus, assembly GCA_943590825.1. NCBI lineage: Eukaryota > Metazoa > Chordata > Actinopteri > Perciformes > Bovichtidae > Bovichtus > Bovichtus diacanthus. The sequence goes on from CALSBV010012141.1 coordinate 186,852, forward strand.
GGGCTAGGCCCGGCCGGGCTCCGTGGCAAACCCGGCCACCAGGCGCTCGTTGACGGGCCCCCCTTCCAGGCCTGGCTCCAGACGGGGGCCCCGGGCTTCCTCCGGGCAGGGTCACACCTCCTCTTTTGTGATGTTTCATTGAGGTACTTGAACCATTCTTTGTCTGGCCCCTCGCCTGAGACCAATTTGCCATGGGAGACCCTACCAGGAGCACTAGGCTCCCGACAACACAGCCCTCAGGTTCATAGGAGCACCCAAACCCCTCCACCACGGTAAGGTGATGGTTCTCGGAGGGGCATTTCCTATTAATGCAAACTTCCTCCATGTTTATCAGTTGTCTTGATAAATTGTCATTTGCTGTACATTTCCACAGCACTAATTCCACCAGTAAAACAACAAGTCATATCATACTCAGCATCTGATAGTCAGAATTTATTTTCTGTAACAGAAATACTGTTTTCATTCACTAATACTTTCCAATTACTTCCACTTTGCCATTTTTGGATCATTCTTAGTGACTATTGATGAAACTCAGCATAGCTCTTCAGCTCGTCGAACGACAGCAGGCGAAGAGACTTTTGCGTCTCTTTGTCGTCGTTTAACATCTTTTGGTCATCTTATGTCTCTTTGTTGTAATTTTGTCTATTTTATGTAATTTAGCATCTCTTTGTAGTCGTCTTGCATCTCTTTGCAGTTGTTTGATCTACATTTCAACAGAAAATGTGTGTGGGGGGGTATACATGCTGGTGGGTTTAATGTTGTATAAGAGTTAGTATTGCCAACCTCTACTATCAATAAATTCTGAAATCCTTCAACCTTTACTAGCTATTGATATGGTCCTTTTGTTTATAATTATTAATTTAATTATTAATCAGAATTACTAATTTATTGTCTCATATTTTATGAGACTACATTAACTGGCTATCATTTTCCTCTGACAGAGTTCCAACAACTCCCTAGTCCTTACGTACTGTGGACGGTTGGTGAGGTAGTCCAGGATCCAGGTGGTGAGGTGGTGATCCACCACCGATTGCTGCAGCTTGTTCCCCAGAAGCTGGAAGGGTTGAAGGCACTGGAGAAATCAAAGAACTGCATGAGGTAGATGACAGCGTCATCCACCCCGATGCCAGGTTGGTAAGTGAACTGTAGCCGGTCCATCGAGGGTCTTGCCAGGAGGCAAAGATGGACAAGCACCAGTCTCTCCAGGGTCTTCATCAGCCGCGATGTCAGCGCCACCGGCCTGTAGCTGTTGGGGTCCTTGGGGTCTTTGGCTCTGATGATGGAGCCCAGGAAGCGGAAGGACTCCACAGCATTGACTGAGGAGTCACACATATAGTAATTACAATATGGCAACAGTCTTTATACTGTATGCACCATAGAATTGCAACCTATTTTGGGACAAAAAAAAACAACAACCCTAAACTTTAAAAAATGTACACAATTGTATGCACATGTATAGAATTTGTAACATCACACCAGTGCTTGATTGGTGCTCTATAGGAAATTCATATGATAGCTGAGTGCATCTTACACACTTCTCTGTGCTTCAATCTGGGCAGTCAACCTCTCAAATCCCCATAGTGACTGTGTCTAACCCAAGACCACTGAAATCAATAAAATCAATAGTAAACAAACAAACCTAATAAAAATGAACAACTCCACTGCAAAAATGTAACTAAATAGAAAAATTAAATGTGAACTCTTACACATCAGGTCTTTGTCATCTAAAGCTGGATTAGTAAATGATGTAATATCAGATAATCAGATTGATTTATTTTTTTCTCACTGAAACCTAGCTGAGACATGAAGAATATGTCAGTCTAAATGAATCCACTCGGCCTCGTCATATTAATACTCACGTTCCTCGAGGCCGAGGAGGTGGAGTTGCAGCCATATTCGACACAAACCTCTTAATCAATCCTAAACCTAAACTAAACTATAACTCTTTTGAAAGCCTTGTTCTTACGCTTTCAAACCCAACATGGAAAACAATAAAGCTAATCTATTAGTTATAGTGTACCGCCCTCCTGCTCCTGCAAACTAAAACTAAAGTCAAGAAAACTTGAGAGGATGGCGTTCCATCAAGCTGGAAGAATCTTGTTTATTTTGCCTAGATAATCTTAAAACATATAAGAAGGCTCTCCGTAAGGCCAGAGCAGCTTATTACTCTTCATTAATAGAAGAAAATAAGAACAACCCCAGGTTTCTTTTCAGCTCTGTAGCCAGGCTGACAGAGAGCCACAGCTCTACTGAGCCTTCTATTCCTATATTGCTCAGTAGTGACGACTTCATGAGCTTCTTTAACCATAAAATTATAATTATTAGAGACCAAATTAATGAAATAAATCTCCTCTTCTCAACTGGTAATAATTTAGCTTCTGATACAGGAACCTTAAAAACAGCTGTAACACCTGAAACATATCTGGACTGCTTTTCTCCGATCAACTTTAACCAACTAAATTCAACAATTTCTAAACCATCAACCTGTCTCTTAGACCTGATTCCAACTAAGCTGCTTAAAGAAGTTTTACCCTTAATTAACACCTTGTTATTAAATATGATCAACCTGTCTCTATTATCTGGCTATGTACCAGAATCATTTAAAGTAGCTGTAATAAAACCTCTTCTTAAAAAGCCCAGTCTTGATCCAGAGGTTTTAGCCAACTATAGACCGATATCTAACCTTCACTTTCTCTCTAAGATCCTTGAGTAAGCAGTCGCAAGACAGTTGTGTGATTTTCTACATAACAATAGTTTATTTGAGGTTCTTCAATCTGGATTTAGAGTTCATCATAGCACAGAGACGGCTCTGGTGAAAGTTACCAATGACCTTCTATTGGCATCAAACAAAGGATTTGTCTCTGTTCTTGTCTTGTTAGACCTCAGTGCTGCTTTTGACATTGCATTTGTTACTTCAAGGCTGGATTATTGTAACTCCTTATTATCAGGTTGTCCCAAAAAATCCCTAAAGACTCTTCAGTTGATTCAAAATGCTGCGGCACGGGTATTGACAAGAACTAGGAAAACAAGATCATATTACTCCTGTATTAGCTGCTTTGCACTGGCTCCTGGTAAAATACAAAATAGAATTCAAAATCCTTCTCTTGACCTACAATGCGATTAATGGTCAGGCTCCAGTTTATCTTAAAGATCTCATAGTACCTTATAAACCAACTAGAGCATTGCTCTCCCAGAGTGGAGGGTTACTTGTGGTTCCCAGAGTCTCTAAAAGTACAATGGGAGCCAGAGCCTTCAGCTATCAAGCTCCTCTACTGTGGAACCAGCTCCCACTGTGTGTTCGGGAGGCAGACACCCTCTCCACATTTAAGAGCAGGCTAAAGACTTTCCTCTTTGATAAAGCTCATGGTTAGGGCTGGCTCAGGCTTGCCTTAGACCATACCTAGTTATGCTGCTATAGGCTTAGACTGTCGGGGGACTCACTCCTCTCCTCCTCCCCCTCTCCATTTATATACATTCATGTCCCTTAAATGCATGTTACTAACTCACCATCCAGGCCATCATCCCCGGAGTCTCTGTGTCTCTCATCTGGCAGGTTGCCACTATTAAAGGTTACGTCTAGATCATGGATCGTGGCTGTGCCTGTTGCTCTGATCCTGCCTGACACCAGGAAGCCTTGATTGACATCCTCCTGGATCCATCTTTTTAATATACGATCGTATCATATTTTCTGTCGCATAGATTGTCTATGTTGTATTTTTTACTATGTTGTTTGTTCTGTACACACGTCACCTATTACAGTCTGTCCGTCCTGGGAGAGGGATCCTCCTCAGTCTCTCCCTGAGGTTTCTTCTATATTTCCCCTTTAATTGTGAGGTTTCTTTTGGGGAGTTTTTCCTTGTGTGGTGCGAGGGTCTAAGGACAGAGGGAGTTGTATCCTCTACAGTCTGTAAAGCCTACTGAGACAAATGTATAATTTGTGATATTGGGCTATATAAATAAACTTGATTTGATTTGCATAATTTTGGTGGAACTAATACGTTTTAAAAAGAGATAACAAGCTATTGAATGCAATGTTTCATTTTGAAAGAGATTTGTGGAGTTTTTCAGTTTTGTGTTTTGAGAAATTGAGCTAAAGTTTCATGAAACATGTTTAAATAATAACATTTATTAAATATTAATAATAAATAAACAACAACAAATTGGACATTCATTATGGTAAATGTTTTGTACTGCATTCTTTCTCCTAACGTACCTTTGGCCTCTTTGATCCATGCTTGCAAATAGCAACATAAGAGGTGGCATGTTTTATAGATTGATAAAGACTGTTTGCTGATTGAAGAGTTGTTCAAATTAGTTTCACATGGGTGCATTAAAGATTTATAATTGTGTGAGCTATGAGTAGATGTTTTCATTCTGTTTAACTCAGTTAATCAAAGAAAATTAGCTATTAGCAGTGCAAAAAGACGATATAGAGACCAAGTGGAGTCTGACTACAAGGGCTCCAACGCTAGAAACATGTGGTCTGGACTTAAAACAGTAATGGACTATAAAAGGACAACGAGCGGGGCTGAGGAAGTGCCTGCATCTCTCCTAGATGAACTAAACACTTTTTTTTGCACATTTTGAGAGCTCCCCGGCTGTGGAGGTACAGAAGCCTCAGGATGCCTGCCCACTGGTTTTAACCAGAACAGATGTGTGCACATCTTTCAAAAGTATGAACCCACACAAGGCTCCTGGACATGACAGCGTCCCTTGCCGCGCTCTCAAGGTGTGTGCAGTTCAGCTGGCTGATGTGTTCACAGACGTTTTCAATAGGTCACTCAGTCCGCCATCGTTCGTGTCCCGAAAAAGACAAAAAACACCCTCCCTAAGTCACTAGACGCTCTGACAACAGACGACACCATCGCCCTCACCCTCCACACTGCCCTCTCCACCTGGATCAGAGAAACACATATGTGAATTGTTAGCTTTCAACATCACTGTGCCCTCCAAGCTCGTCATTAATCTCAGGAACCTCGGGCTCACCAGTGCCCTCTGTGACTGGATCCTGAACTTCCTGACAGGCAGACCCCAGGCAGTGTGGTGGGAATTATCGCATCCTCCACCCTGACCCTCAGGGCTGCATGCTCAGCCCTCTCCTCTACTCCCTGTTCACGCACGACTGTGTGGCCACACAGCTCCAACACCATCATCAAGTTTGCTGACGACACGACCGTCATCGGCCTGATCACCGACGACGACATCTCTGACATCTTGGTGCCAGGACAACAACCTCCATCTCAATGTTAGCAAAACAGGAAGCAACAGAGAGGGGGACACGCCCCCATCACCATCAACGGGACTACGTGGAGAGTCAGCAGCTTCAGGTTCCTCAGGGTTCATCAGTGAGGACCTGACCTGGACTCATCACACAATCACCGTCACAAAGACAGCGGCTCTTCTTCCTCCGCAGGCTGTGGAGGTTCAACATGGACTCCAGGATACTCTGCTACTTCTACAGGTGCACCATGCAGAGTCTCCTGACTGGCTGCATCATGGCCTGGTATGACAGTTTCACCACCCTTAACCGTACGACTCTACAGATGGTGAACACTGCTCTGTACATCACCAGGATGTGATCCATGGAGGAGCTCTACAACCAGCTGTGGAACTTCTGAGCTCTGTGAAGTTTCACTACTTACATATGTTTTTAGTACACACATGTGTTTATTCAACATATCCACATATTTACATATTATTACAGTATTCAGTATTCTACTACAGTAAAATTGTATAGTCTGTTTTATCTTTTTCAATTGTATATGTATATATTTTTCTTATTCCTGCATTTTACTTACTTACTTACTTACTTATTTTACTTTACTTACTTACTACTCCATTATGTCTAATTCACTATTTTATTGAACAATCTTTTTTCTTTTTTATGTCTTAAGTATACTGTATGTTGCATTGTTGGAGGAGCCTGGAAGTTTTCACTGCCAACGACTGCTCTTTAGTTTTTGTGCATATGTCAATAAAGCTTTTGAATCTTAATCCAATAGAGTTTTGAGTCTTTCTATGAGGTCTGAGAACTGTTTTGAAAAAGGGTGAGAAAAATGTGTCAAACCAATGAAAAACTGTGAAAATATTAGCAAGAGAAGACTTCAGCTGTGCTGAGGAAACAAGGATCACTTCAAGGATCACGCTTCATGAAGCGTGTTCTAGTGATTGAGAATGCTGGTGGACAGATTTATCTCAGATGTAACCTCTGTTTCGTGTTATTGTTTGAAGCTAAGCTAACCCGCTGCTGGATTCATATTTCCCGTACAGACATGGCTGTGGTATCAATCCGAATCTTCTTCTCTAATTCTCTGCAAGAAATCTTCTAAGCATATTTCCCAACATTTCAAACAATTTCTAGGATAAAGTTAAAAAAATTCCCATACACAGCAAACCCCACTGAATGCATAAAGGATTGTAGTGTGAATGGCTGCAGCCTTGCTCTAAAAGCTGGACATACGTATCTCTGGCTATTTTTCAAAGAGTACTGTATATGGAAGTCTTGGCCCATGGCCCATGGCCCCTAAAGGTAAATCCAGCCATGGCAGCCCCTACTCTGTCAGTGTGAACGCCATGAGAAGATATATATCCACTTAGTCTCTTCCATCACATCACAGGTGAATGATGCTGACTGGATTGGTGTATGAAAAAAAGACAGTATTGTCAGACAGGAAGAGACAATGAATCAAAACAGGAGCCACCACTGTCATAAAGTGTTTCACACTGAGCATCAGATCAAGACATAGACAAAAGAAAAGAGGAGGCCCACAAAAAGAAATCCCACTCCAGGTTGCTTAGGAACCTTTGGCTCATTAGAAGAGGAGATAACGTGATGCTCAAACACTTACTGGTGGAGACACAGGCGAGATATATTACGTGCAACAGAGCTTCTTCATCACAAGGAAACGCATTGTGTCACCATGTATTCAATATGTCCTGAACACAGGCAGCAGCTCTTTTCATTTTTCTTCAATGAAGAATTCTATATTAAATTATTCAAATTTCAATGAAACCAATTCTAAGTCAATGAAGGCTATTTTAGTTACTGTTAAGAGAGATGCTACTCCAACCCATTATTACATTACATGTCATTCAGCAGATGCTCTTACCCAGTGAATAAACTGTGCCTTGCTCAGGGGCACAATGAGAGGTGGCAGTAGTAGGGATTGAACTCACAACCTTCTTTGGAAGCCTGACCAGTAGACCACTACACCACCATACCAATCCATTCATGTTACTTATATACTGTTCTTTAAAAATGATCTGACTGATATATATCTTGTATATGTTGTGTTTATTTTTATTAACCTGTGTTAATCTTGGATTTTTGTGTTGCCATTTTAATAAACAATACTAAACTAAACTAAGGTCCTGTGAGTCTAGATTTCAGTCCTTACTGAGCTGAACTGCGTAACCCTTACACATTGGATGTGTTACGTTCAGAGAGAGCACTGCAGTCACACTTACTCATTACATAGACATCTATACATAATATACATTAGCTGATCCGCATCAGCTGTTTCATTTTTATTCATCACCATCACTGACTCATTTGTCGGCCGAGCAGCTAACATTTGGCTACTTACTATTATATTGATGAAGGTGTGCAGCACAGCCATTATGACCTGACACTTGTGACTTGTGATTGCTGACTCTGCCGATAACTTCTTGACAACTTCATTTGTTGCTGCAACTGCTTCCACCACCACAACCTCCTCCTTATGTGTTGTGTTAGTGATCATATTGATTTCAATATTTAATGTTTGTGTGTGTTTATTAAGGGAGTGATTAGTTCTCCATGCAGCAGAATCCTGCTCAGATTCTTCGAGAGTTGCCTCAAAAGGCTCAAGCGTCCGAGGTTGGAGTCTGGCTGGTTACGTTGATTACATGGCATTCCCATCTTTCCCCCTTATTTCCTGTCAGTGAAAATAAAGCCATAAAAAGCAAGTGGTGACATACAGCCACTATAAAAGTGTTAACTAAGAACCATCGTGTTTGGTTTTGCCCGCTTTCCCTTCTTCTTCTACATCTTCTTAATGCATTTGCGTATAACCAAATGACCACAAACACGGGGTCTACGGGGGCTCACGGCTCATCTTGCCACCAGGAACCTTGCACATATTAATACAGCCATGGCCATTAGTGGAAGAAAACGAGATTTGAAATTTGGCGTAGTTCTATAAGCATGGGCGTGTGATCATTCTTCATTTACAAAGAATATATCGCAGCATAAAGTCCAGTCTGTTCAGGTAAAACTTCTGTGTCACGGTGACATGCTGGTAAAGAACACATATATTTTTTCCTGCTCTGACCAACCTTTGTGACAGATTTTTTTTGTTAAAAGCAAAGAAAGAAAATCCAGAGTAGAATCAGGATTATACTCGAAAAAACAGTAATGCTTTACAAATGCAGCCAAAATGGTAACCATAGTAACTATTATGTTCTACACGCTATACTTTCACGACAGATCTATGATCATTACTTTGTGGTGTCAGATTTGATCTTGAGCACTGCATTCAGTATGTCCAGGGTTGGTTCCTCTCTGAGCAGGAGAAGGTTCACTGACTGCTGTGGAAGAACAGAAGAGCTTCTCAGTACAGAACACAAACTCAGGCTTACGATCCCCAAACTATATCTATCATACATCTTTGGACCAGGAAGTGATTCATCACATCACACACAACTGGGTCTAAATGGCATCATCAGAACATCCTGGCTGTCACTATTGAAAAGCGAAGACTGTATGAATATAGAAAGATGTACACAGGTTGTAAAACACTAAGTAAAAGTATAAACATGTAAACTGACAGTATAATGGTAAAGTGTCATAGTGGTGATGAGCAAGAACTCTTGTGGCCATTGGCATGAAAGCTGTCCCTGATAATCGCTAACTATTTTGATAATCGATTCATTATTTAAGTAATTTTTCATGCAAAAATATCAGAAAATGCAGTTTTTTCAGGCTCTCAAATATGGAGGTTTTGTTTCATATCATATCAAAGTGAATATCTTTGAATTTTGGAAAAAAAAAACAAGACATTTAAAGACATCACCTTGGACTTTGAGAAACTTGGATGCACATTTTTTACATTTTCTGACATTTCATAGACCAAATGATAAATCAAGAAAATAATTCGCAGATTAATCCATAATGAAAATAATTATTAGTTGCAAGCCTACAGTAGACTATCAGTATGTATATCGGTATATAGGTAGAATTTTAATTAATTTATTCTCATTAAATTACAACTTTATTCTCGTAATAGGCCTTATACTTTTTTAGTTGCAAGCCTACAGTAGACTATCAGTATGTATATCAGTATATAGGTAGAATTTTAATTAATTTATTCTCATTAAATTACAACTTTATTCTCGTAATAGGCCTTATACTTTTTTTCTCAAAATATTACGACTTCTCAGAGAACACAGATATGTGGAATATGTTTTGAATGTGCAGAAAGTTTTGAAACATTAGCAGAAATCTTGCTGAAACATATATGAGCTATTAAAGTCCGGGTGTTTATAAATTAATTAAAATTAATGAATGTTTCATTAACGTGAATGGGTGATGCATGCACATTTAAAGAGATTACTTCCCCAGACAAAAGAAACAGAAGAGGAGGGAAGAGCAAATCATGCCTGCATGTGTGCTGACTCAGCAGGGATAACATTAAAAGAAAAAAGTTGATCTACTGGGGTATAAATATTTTAAAGCAATAGAGAAGGCCAGAATACTTACTGTATTATATGCCATTATAATTGACACCTGGCACCTGGATTTTGTTTTCCTTTACATAGATAAAAACATTTCCACCATACATTTGCATAGAACAATTAATCAGAATGCAGGAAATGTTGCAATGTGTTTACTGCTCAAATTTCCTGGGGAACGACCCTTAGTCGGGAGTTACAGAGATTAATATTCATTTTTAAATGAAGCATTAACCTGTATTTGAAATGATGTGAACATTTCAAATATCAGCAGGTTGTCAACAGGAGTATAATGCGGGAAGACTCTACCATCTATAATAAGCCCCACAGCGAACCAAGACATCATTTCTTATTTGGGAATAAGAAACATCAACCTCAATTCAAGTGAAAGACCTGAGTGAAAAGCACTTGTGGGCTGTTGTTGTTGCTCCACTCAGTTGCATGCCATAGGTTTCTCTTAATTTTTCCAAAAACTGAGATAAGAAGACCCACAGTGTAAACTTGGTCCATCAATGAGCTCTGAAAGGCTTCAATCTTGAAATGGAATCAGGTCCAACAGTCATGTGACCAGGTCCTCCGCTGTACAACACAGGGCGCTCGCTGGCCTTGCTGCTGCTTATCTCACAAACAAAGCAACCTGAAGGCATTTACTGCAACATGAACCGCATGAATGTAATGATGATATACAGTAGGTGTAGATTTGCTGAGAGGCGGAGGAGGTTTAGTATAAAGAAATGCTCTTTGCCTCACACATGTACCGTATTATTGTCGATGTTGGGTGAAAACCTTGCATATTTATTTACCTTGAGCACAAAGTATTGCTGTATGGGTTGAATACTTTTTTTCCCATTAGACAGTGTTAGATGATCATCTGTTGGAGCAACACATAGACATGAAACTCTCCTTTTTGCATCACAACTACAAACAATGAGACACTTCACTATATAGAATTGTGCTTCAGGAAAAAGTCAAAAGGTACAGAACCATGGCCCGAACAAGTTTAGATGCTATCTTTTGAGTTCCAAGAAGCCTTGTACTAAAGGTGTAAGTATGCTTCATGTCGGATATTTAAACAATGTCGGAAGCCTCCTTCCAATGGTCCAAAATCCAGGATAGCTGGAAACTATTTTTCTAACTTTCCAAAACGAACATATGACAATCACGCGCCCACTTTACACAGTGATTGATCAGGTGTGAGAGTACAAACTTCTCTCTCAAATTCTTCACAGAACTACTGACATCAGTTTTCATGTGAACAATTCAGTGCAACATAGTGAATGCCTTTTAGGAGTGACTGTGCAAGAGTGTGCATCAAGACAGCAGGCTTTTAACTCCACCTTTGAGTGTGGCCATTTGGAATTACAGCTCTTTAAAGTCTTTCTCGCTCGCCTGAGTTCTGCGGGACTTCCGCGTCTAGGACAGGCAGTGAAAAAGAACGGCTCTCAAGTACGACTCGGTTCCCTTCTTTTGTACCAAAGAGCTGTTCAAAAGAATTGGATCGGTAGCAAATGTAACATCACGAGTACCTGCCTGTTGACTGGTGACTTTCACCTGTGAGGAGGATCACACAGTAACAAAGGTGTGCATTACACACAACAACACACACGAGCGCACTCCCTGTCTGCAAGCCCCGGCAAAATCTCCCGAGTCCATCCACACCATACAAAGCAATATGAAGCTCACTCTGTTCAATACCCAGTCCCTCAACAATAAAAGCCACATTCTGAACGACTTCATTCTGGACAATAAACTGAACTTTGTCTGACTGAAACCTTGCAACAACCTCTGGATTATCTCTCACTCAACCTCACTACACCCAATGGATACTCCTACATCAATAAACCACGCTCAGAGGACCGAGGTGGTGGAATTGCCGTAATACGCCGACAGGACATCAAGACCAGCCTCATCTCCGTCTCATCTGCTCCTTTGTTTGAACACCTGGCTTTTAAACTCTCTGGTCACACACAGTTAGTCTACCAACCTCCCAAACAACACCCATCATTCTTCTCTGACTTCTCAGACTTTCTGACCCAGCTCTGTTCTTTCTCCCCCTCAATCCTCCTCTGTGATTTCAACATCCACATGGACTCCACTGACTCCACAATAACCGCTGACTTCACTGATATGCTCAACTGCTTTAACCTCACTCAACACCTCAATTTTCCCACCCATAACACGTGGTCACATTCTGAACCTTGTCTGCTCTACTGGACTAAATCCCAGCACCAAGGCACCTACTACTCTCAAATTATTCACTCTGGCTCCGGAAACCCAAAAGCACTCTTCCCCACAATAAACAAACTCCTCAGCCCCCTGGACACCATCTCCCAGTCATCCACGGTCAATAACTGCACCTCTTTCCTCTCATTCTTCCAAAGCAAAATAGACAACATCTACAGTAGCTTAACCACCACCGCACCTGCTGCCCCTCAAACCACCTGCTCCCCCTTTTCCTGCCCCCCTGTATCAGTTCTCCCCAGTTTTCTCCACTGAACTCTCTGAACTCCTAACAAGAATGAAAACTGCCACCTGCAGCTTTGTCAAGGCCTGCCTTCCTGCTCTCTCTCCACTTATCACTGCAAAAATAAACTCCTCCCTGTCTACTGGCATCGAACCACCATCCCTCAAAATCGCCGCTGTCTCCCCTATTCTGAAAAAATCCGGATTCAACCCTGACACCCCGAATAACTTCAGAACAATCTCCAACCTACCGTTTCTGTCCAAAGTTTTGGAACGCGCTGTAGCCTCTCAACTCAAACACCGCCTCTCTGCCAATAACCTGTTACAGCCAGCAGTCTGTTTGTGTGGGTGTGTCATTCCTGCCCCGCCTCTAATTGAGCACAACAGGCTGCAATCACCTCATCACCGACAGTATATCCACCCTGGACTGTCCTCCACTCTTCACCAGATCATTCACTGTCGACAGTGGTACACGTCGAGTGCATGCCGAACCAATTTTCTCTTTCCCGCTACAGTGCTCCTGCCTGCCTCTCCAGCCATTCACCTGCCTGCCTGCCTGTCTGTCTCTACAGCCATCCCTGCCATATTGTGCTCCTTCCTGCTCCCAGGCAATAAATTGGTTTTGTCTAAATGTAAACTATCTGCATCCTGTGTCTGTGTCCTGCGCTTGGGTCCACCTGCAACTAAAGCTGAGTCCTAACATAACCTGTATGAAACATTCCAATCCGGATTCCGCTCCAACCATAGTACAGAAAATGCACTCCTCAAAATCACCAACAACCTTCTCCTCTCCTCTGACGTAACCTCAACATTCTCATCCTCCTCGACCTCAGCACCGCCTTTGACACCATCAATCACTCTATCCTCCTCACTCGACTTGAAACTACCTTTAACATCACCGGCACTGCCCTCTCTTGGTTCAAAGTCATACCTCTCTGACAGACACCAATTAATCTCCATTAATATCTGCAATTTCCCCACCGCTCCCCTCCCCCAAGGTGTCCCCAAAGGTTCAGTTCTCGGCCCCCTCTTCTTCATCCTGTACCTGTTCCCCCTTGGTCACTTAATCTGCCGTCATGGTCTCCAATTCCACTGCTTTGCTGATGATATCCAGCTCCTCATCTTCACCAAGTCAATCTCCACCTCTACCCACTCTATCCTGACAAACTGCATCACTGAAATAAAATCCTGGCTTCAAATCATATTCCTCAAACTTAACTGTGATAAATCCGAAATCATCATCATTGGACCAAAAACTCTTCCCAAATCCACCCACAACCTCACCCTCAACATCGATGGTTTCTCAGTATCCACCTCCCCTCACATCTGGAATCTTGGCATCATCTTTGATCAAACCCTCTCCTTCGACCAACACACTAAACAGATCACCAAGTTAGCCTTCCTTCACCTCTAAAACATCGCCCGTTTCCGTCCATCCCTCTCCTCCACAGCTGCAGAAACCCTCATCCATGCCTTCATCACCTCCCGTCTGGACTACTGTAACAGCCTCCTCTATGGTTCACCCTCAAAAATCACCAACAAACTCCAATACATCCAGAACTCCGCTGCCCGTCTACTCACCCACTCCCGGGCCTGTGACCACATCACCCCCGTCCTCTACAAGCTCCACTGACTCCCCATCCCCCAGAGAATCCAGTACAAAATCCTCCTCATGACCTACAAAGTCCTCCATAACCTGGCCCCATCCTACCTGACTGACCTCCTCCACAGACACACTCCCACCCGCACCCTCCGCTCTGCTGCTGCTGACCTCCTGTCCCCCCCATCCAGACCAACCTCAGATCCTGGGGAGACAGAGCCTTCTCCATCGCTGCTCCCACCCTCTGGAACTCACTACCTCAAACCATCATAGACCCCACCTCATTCACCACATTCAAACATCACTTAAGACTCACCTGTTCAACACTGCCTTCCACCACTGACCGTCTCTTCTCCTTCTCCTTCATTTGTCTACTTTTGTTTTACTTACTCTGTCAAGGGTCTTTGAGTTTCTAGAAAAGCGCTATACAAGTAAAATGTATTATTATTATTATTAAACACTGAATACAAACCGCTTTTTGTCCATGGATGTGACACTGTGGCAGGCGTGTGCTGTTTGCAACAAGGTTGGATAGCTGGTTTGCCAAGAAGAAGAAAACAAAATAAGTGATGATGAGATGATTTTTTGGAGACACCGTGAAGCTTATTTTGACATTTTTCTGAATCCATCTTTTTTACATCACACCACATCATCATTTCTGTCACATGGATTGTCTATGTTGTATTTTTACTGTTGCTTGTCTGTCCGTCCTGGGAGAGGGATCCTCCTCAGTGTCTCTCTGAAGTTTCTTCCATGTTTCCCTCTTTAATTGTGAGGTTTCTTTTAGGGAGTTTTTCCTTGTGCGGTGCAAGGGTCTAAGAACAGAGGGGGTCGTTTCCTGTAAAGTCTGTAAAGCCCACTGAGACAAATGTATAATTTGTGATATTGAATATTAAAAGGCAGGAGGATGGTTGGGCTTGTGAGCTGCTTCTTCAACTGGCAGTTATTTAGCCACTGAGGGCCAGCAAACTCATTCTTTATTTTTCATTTATTCTTGTGGGTAAGAGTCACAAAGTACTTCTTATTAGTAGTGTAGTCTATCCTTAACTAACTAACTAACTAACAGGGAGACGGCTGCCGGGCCCACGGAGCACACCGTGGTGAGGGTCCCTCCGCTCCTTCAGCAGAACCGGACGGTTTATGATGTAGTTCTGGTGCTGGGTTTATGCCACCGTCCAAAGTGGATAGTAACAGCGACAGTGTTACACACCACTGCCGAATTCTACCCACATTTGGTGGGTGCTAACCCTAACCCCTTGATGATAATAACTGGCAATTGATTATAAATATAGAAAATACCAATTATGTTGAAAACAACAACTGGACTGAATGTTACAATAATACACACAATGGTAGGCTCAGTTAAACAAATGGCACATCTCTTTACAGGTTGGATGGGTATGAATTCTAGTCTACTGTGTATCTTAATATTTAGGCCTACAGTGTATAAAATATGTGCAGCCCGCAACATGACTCTTTATTGTCGCTATGGCAACAGGTGCTGGTTTAGTAGCTAACGTTAATTACCTAAATCTACAGGTTAACAATGAGCAATAAAATTACGACATTTCTCAATAAAAACAACTATCATCACCTGCAACCAAACTATCAGAGACCTTAACCAGGTGCTGTCATTTATCATATCTTAGCATAGCATCTGAAACAATGTGACCTAACTAAACACAGACATTACAACTACATTAGTAAGGGTAGACTACACGGCTAATATCGCTGTGAAGTGCTTTGTGAATGTTGGAACCTAAAAGAATAAATTAAATATAAAGAATAGGTTTTCTACTGTCCTCCAGAGGCTGTTTTCAGCATATTGGTATTTTCTATTTTTGTAATCAGTTGGTAGTAGACATAGAACAAATAAACACACATACTGTGTCACATTAACATAATAAAATAATGAATGCAAGTTATTTATCGATGATTTGTTTTTATTTTAAACCTGCTCATATAGACTGCATGCCCTTACTTTGAAATGCGAAAATTACGCCATCAACATGCGATCTCGTGCTGACCGAATATGGCCGAATGATACAAGTGGATTTTCGTACCAACCGGCGGAAAGTTTGTCTCAAAACTCCGTGTTTAAAATGCAAATCAAGCGTAGAATTGAGATCCACAAATAAAACCTGGATGCACAAATGCCTGTTCGAAAGTTGAAAATGTTAGGAAGATATTCACAGATGCTTTTCATTTAGTTGCAAATCAATTTAATGTATTGACAGATATATGTTTTGTATTTGTGGAATTTGTTTTTGTCGTTGCATATCCGTATTATATTTGTAAAATCTTTTTTTTTTCATTTGTGGAAGGTGTTTTACATTTACACACAGATTGTTGATCTGTTCAGACAAATAATATTGGGATGAATCTATCTCCATACCCAACTCTATTTGGCATAAGTATAATGTATCACGTTCATATTTGGATCAGTGTTTATTATTCAGTTCATGTTTCAGCTAATGTCTGAATCCAAAGTGACTTTTCATTCTCTCCTAGGTTATACTTTCTTTCAGTCTAACTGAAAAAGAAAAAAGACTATTTATGGATGTCAGTGTGATTTACAGCCCAGGTTTTGATCGAGGCCCCCAAGAGATGGAATGATGATGATGATGACGATGATGATGATGGTGATGTGCTGATGGGATGAACTGCGCTGCTGCTCCTATAAACCTTCTCTGTGTGGGCGTTGTTAAAAACTCCTGAAGCGGGGAGGCAGTGGGACTATTTACGCAGTATATTTCCCTCCCATTGGTCCCTTAATAGAAGCTGCGCTGCAGTGACACGGCCAAGTCTCCGTCGATAAAAAGAAAGACGACGAGCCGCGCAGGAGAAACACAAGTGTTGGGAGGCATTTGATGGTGGATGCGCCTCTGCGAGTCTTAATACAGCTGGAAGTATCTGTCCAACTCCTGAGGTACCAACTTAACACTTAATACTTTATTGTATTGTAAATTAAGACCACAATTCATTTTTCTCTGCTTATTGTTAAATAACAATATTATGAAAGAAAGACTTGGCGCCAGTGCACCATTACGCACTGCGCATGGGTCTCCATGGTCATAGGATGTTTTAATAAGTTATTATCGAAACTGAATCTATTAAGAATGTTTTCAAGAAATAAGTAATTTTCCCAATGCACAGGTGAAGTTGTGTCATGCATTTCAGTCATCTCACCCAGACTCACTGGACTGCCTGTGTTGTTTTTCCTTTGTGTGTTTCATGGACCTCGTGGAGAATGGAGTGGTATGTTCTGGTGCTGATGCTGAGCTTGCCGCCCTCCGTCCGCGCAGATTGCTCCTCACAGTGTCAGAAATGCGTGCAGCAGATCCTCAGCCCCGACGCCGCGTTCAGCAGCCTGGTAATCACTTCTTACTTCTATTTGCTGATCAGAATCCAAAATCATAGAAATTCCAAAATTCCCAAAGGATCAATTTGTCTCTCCAAAATAACTTCAATTTCTTTATTATTATTATTATTATTATTATTATTATTATTATTATGTTTTCTTTTATAAATCCTTAAACTACAGATGCCACTTTGTCAGGGTGAATATTGAGTAAATGTATGGCGTAACTGAGGCCCGATAGGCAACATCTAGAATACGGGTTGCCTAAAGTAAAACGTTGACATCTTAGGTTTTAATCTCTCACTCGTAAATACCACTAAACTGGTGTTATCGCTGAAGGGGGCTTCATTGTAATTAAGGGGACGTGTAAGCAGACCAGGTGTAAAGCTGACCTGGTCCCCTGCACCTCACTGTGCTGACACCCCATGTGTATGCAGATACGGGTTCACTCTCATATACGGGTACATTCTCTGTGTCCTGCAGTCGTGCGGTGCGGAGTGTGAGGGACAGCTGCAGAGCTGCGTGCAGGCTCCGGGGCTGGCGGGATTCAGGCAGGATGAAGCTGCGGAGGAGGAGGAGGAGGAGAGTCAGCAGGCAGACCTGGTCAAACGCTACGGCGGCTTCATAAAGAGGATCGACAAGAACAAGAAAACAGTTTTCACGTCTCCATGGCGCGACAATTACATTCTGAAGGCCGGAGCGCTGCCCAAGATATACGAGGACTTGTTGAAGAGGCTGGAGGAGAGAGATGTAGACGGGCCGCAGGACGCAGACGATGCTCCGGAGGACAAGATGCTCCAAAGTTATGTTAAACGTTACGGCGGCTTTTTACGCAAATTCGGTCCCAAGTCGAAGAGGAGTAGCTCCGTGCAGCAGGAGAGCCTAGAGCCCGAGGAGCTGCAGAAGCGCTACGGGGGCTTCATGAGGAGGATCCGACCAAAGTTGAACAACCTGAAGTGGGACAAGCGTTACGGAGGCTTTCTGCGCCGCCACTTCAAAATCTCTGTGCGATCAGCCGAGGAGCCATATTACTCCTATGATGACTTGAGCCTATAGATGCACTCTCCGGGAAAGGAAAAACTAAGAACTTGTGCAGGTTCACTTGAAATGCCATGCCATACCATGTATCCAGAAAGAATCATATGCCTGCCCGTATTGCTTATAGCCTACACGGTTGCCTTCTGTGTAACAACTCATCTGTGTTATGACCATCATCGTCTGTCATTCAATAAAGGATGCTTGTTTAATAAACCATGAATAAAACCACTTTCCTGCTTGCCCAATAGGTTAAAAGGAAATCGTTCTTGACTGATTTCAGCCTCAGTGCGTGTCGTTCAATCGTGCCAAGCTCCATTAAGAATTTGGGCAATTTTTATATTTTCTTACTTCTCGTCAGAATCATACCTGGACATGACAACGCTATATGTCTTGTAACATTTTTACAAGACACTCTTAAATTCGGCATGCATCATATACACCAAGTGGCACTTAGAATGCATTTTAAACTGTAATCCTAAATTTGGTTTATATTCTAATGGTATCCTACAAGTAAAGGTAGGCTTGTATGTGCAAACATACATGTGACATTTTAGTAAAATAATCAGATTTGTGACGGGTTACTTTGTTGCCAAATTTATTCTGATTTTAAATAATGACAAATACTTTTTTTTCCTGATGTGTTTGAAGATAGAAAATAAATGAAGTAAAAAACGATAGAAATGTTGAATGATCGAAGAGATGGATCGCTTCACTGTCGCCTATAGTTTGAGCTATTGGCTGACAAGTTACAAACAATGATGAACAAACAGTTCAAATATGAGTCGTATTTCACCAACCGAATGATTCAAACGGATATGGTTTCTGAAAGACAATTTCTCACAATTAAGCCAAAATGAACATTTGACGTTGTTCTCTTTAGTTGGTGTCCATCAATCTAAATCATTCTTCAACACGGTACTTATTTCTCCATGATTCAAAACCAATCACATGATTGTGCGAAGAATGTAAGAGGCAGTTTTCAGGAGATCTGAAAGAAGATCACAGAAGCTGCAATCTGACACATGTAAAACACAGCAGCCGCTCAACAGTAGGTGTTGCGCCACCTGGTGGGCAAAGAGCCGCATTTACTCGAAGTCACTTTTTTTTTTTGCCAATTTTAAAAAGGTACTTTAAGTGGTAGGTATCACCTACATGATTATCCATTACATGTATAATACCTTTAATTATTTATTTGTAATCAAATGGCTCACTACACACCAGAAGAAAGTACCATTACAGCTGACCTGGTGGCTGCTGAAATGCAACAGGATGCAGACACGATGCAAAATTGACCACTTCTGTTGAATTTATCTGATATACTTCCTACATTGGAAATGTCTATATTAATATATGCTTGATGGTCAATATCATTTTCTCAATAGAAAATGCCATATTAGTGTAGTGGCTAAACAATAGTGGCAAAACATCGGCCCTTTACTTTATTTTTTTTTAAAAAATAGAGTTATAATTGTCATGCGAGGACAACTGAGAAAACTCCATTTGATGAAGATATCTGAAAAAAAACAAATAATTGGACCTTGAGTTAAGATTTTCTTGTCAAATTTAGATGTTTTTCTCTCCTGCCTTACAAGGTTGAAATGAAAAACTAAACCAAGCACGCTGTAAAATATAAGAGCCTAGTTTATCCGTTTGTCCACGTCAGTTACTCACTAATGAATCCATTCATATTTACTATATGCATCGACACACAATTTCTTCTTGAAAACTGAGCATTTATTACCAAACGTTTTTTTCCAGCCTGTATGGAACACATCCCTACAGAAACAAACAGCTGTATCAAATATATTAGTTACATATTTACAGTCAAATCACAACTGACATACACACACATCATATGCCACACCAATATAAATCTATCTTGAAAATTGAAGGACATCTACAAGGAAGTCTGATGTGTTGTGTTCAATGACTTCATTTTCACAAATGAAGAGAAGTGAAAATGTGGACAAGCCCTCAGCCATCACATTTAGTCCAGTGTCCAAATGGATGAAATGAAGGCAATTACAAGCTGCCAGACCGGGAAGAGGAAGAAAACAGCTGTCCTTTGTCTCACTGCTGCTCGGCCGGCTGCTCCCCGTCTTCCTCTTTGACCTGACTTTCGGGCTGACTTTCGTCATCACCATCCACCTGGCCTTCCTCTTGTGAGTCGTCTGCAGCGGCTGCCGTGGCATCCACCATAGTGATGCTGCCAACATGTTGTTGGATGGCGCTTTGTGCAGCGGTCAAACTCTGCAGCGTGGCAGGCAGCGTCACCAGCTGGAATTGAGGGCCGACCACCTTAACAAAGGTGGAGGCCGCAGAGCCACCGGCCGCACCCTCCTGACCTGCCGCAGCGGAGAGCACAGTCAGGTTAGAGGAATCGGCCGGCAGTTCTGACCCGGAGAGTGAGGAGGTCAGGAGGGTGTACCCACCCAGGTTGGTGCCGGCTGGGCCTCCTGCCATGGTCAGCACCCCGCCCAGCTGGTTGAGAGGCAGAGTGATCTGAGTTGGAGCGGTGTTGACTGAGGCCGGGCCGGATACAGCTCGGGTCAGCCGGGGACGCTTGGGCACGGGGGGTGCAGGGACTGGGGTGAGGGTCATCAGCACATTGTTGAGGTGCTGGGATTTGCTCTTCAGCTCCTTGGCTCGCTTCCTGTGCTCGTCACACTGCTGCTCCAGAGCTGCAGAAGAGAAACATTATCAATACAAACTAGGGGTGGACGATACAACAAATATACTTGATGATATTCTACGTGGGATGTAGAGTACAAATAGCAACACAGAGTACAAATAATAAATGTCACATCATTTGTTTAAGCCGGCATGAGACTTTCTTTGGTGTTCTGCTTTTCTTGCAGCTCTCTCCCTCTCATACACTCCTGGACGAGCGCGTGTGTGGCGTATGAGCATGGATATGCGTATGAAGCGTGTGTTTTATATCTGGAGGGAGACAGGTAAAGAGCCTGCAGAGAGCGAAAGAGCGGAGGTTGAAAACAGTAATGGATAACGCGAGCATCCACTGCTAAAAAGGTCAGTCTGTCAATAATAAATAATTCAATAAAAATAAATTAATAAAACAATTGAATAAATAATCAATACAAAAATTTTTAAATACTGCCTGCAAACTGTACTTGTGAGAAAAATGGAATGTCAAGTGTGAATAATTTCGCAAACTTAATAATAAATACAAAATTACCTTAGTTTTCGAATTAGCTTACTAGTATGGTAATGATCATACACATCAAAGGGTTGAATCAAACAATTCTGTTATTTTAGAGAAAATATAAAAATATGGAGATATATATAGTATATTGTGGCATAGCCTTGAATAATCAAGATAATATTTATAGGCCACTTCGCCAAACCCTAGTACAAACACACACCAAGATTTGTATTAACCCCTTAATACAGAATGGAGGGTAGTAATTTCTCTAAAGCTACACATATTTGTGTATGTTCAGTATTCCTGTACTGACCGGCGAGGCTGCGAGTGTACTGCTCTCTGTAACGATCCATCTGGCTCTTATGACTGGCCAGAACCTTCTTCACTAGGTCCAACATCCCAAAGTTCTGCACTATATTGTTGAGCAGAACAGCATCTGAAAAACAAAAGTAATTCATGTTCAATGGGACACAGCCATGTTAAACGTTAAAGGGTAATTCCAGGTGTTGGGGAGTACTACTGCAAAAGAAGCTTTAGAAAAGCCTTTAGTGTCTCCAGAGGGAGCTGCGTGAAATCTGAGGAATGTCTTTGTCGGCTAAACTCGTGCTTCTGTGCAAAGGGAGTGTTCAAGACGAAACTTGGTTACGAGTTGCTCGCTAAGTGTTGGCTGGGTGGAGAGAGTGTTTGTATGTTCCTGTAAGAGCCATAATGTGTGAATACAAGTTCATTTCAATATTATTCATAATTCATTTCTAGGCATTGTTTAAGTAATGTATACAAATGTAAAAATACAGACGCATCTCTATTGAATGTTTATTATTGGTACTCCCTTCAGCATAGTGAGTAACTTCCTGTGCAGCGACTTAGACTGAGAGCTGCGCGAGGTAAGGGAGCACTGAAGTTAGGCTCGCTTTGATATGCAGACACAACGACTACACTTCTGCTTGTGACCCTGGTCAAAGTGTATCATCAAGTACAGGGCTGGCTTGAGTTGGATGTTATGGACCTTCCTGCTAACCTTTGACCTGAAGTGGTGGGTCACACACTCTGTCCTGCAACCCCTTCAGCACCTCCTGCAGCTCCTTCTGGAAGTCCTCCACCACGTCCTCCAGCAGTCCAGCCTCCTTCACTGCACGCCAGAATGCCACAGAGTCCTCTGGAACACACACACACACACACACACACACACACACACACACACACACACA
>CALSBV010012141.1:209405-219938 GCA_943590825.1 Bovichtus diacanthus
ACACACACACACACACACACACACACACACACACACACACACACACACACACACACACACACACACACACACACACACACACACACACACACACACACACACACACACACCCACACCCACACACACACACACACACACACACACACACACACACACACACAAGAATACAACAGTCCACTCAACCAGTTCTTTCAACATAATGGTGAATGTGTAAGCAGGTTGCTGATCACCTCCGATGGCCGTGACCCACTCTGACGTTTCCTCCGTCACCTCAGGAAACGAGGCTACTGCTCCATTCACTGCAACACAAACAGTAAACAACACTCACCAAAGCACATGCTGCTCCTCAAAAGTTGCTCAACTTATCCAGACATGTTATTGCGCTAGTTTGGTTCTTTGAACGCAGTTTTGAGATTGATTTGTTTCATCTTTGATGAAGTCACTGCCTCCAGCTCCGCTAGTAGGCTAACGGATCTAATACCACGTGGTACGCTTGGCCTGTTTGATCGTCTTGCTGGCATTCACCACTGACTAATCCGCTCTGCAGACCCGTGTTTCTGTTCTGTATTTTGCAGGTCCAAGGGAGTTAAGCACGTTTGTCCTCCTGCCTGTGACTTAATGGTCAGAGTGTAATTTGTAAAGGCCTGTAGTAGTTCTTTAATGTCCGTTTGGTGTATCTGGGCCTTTAGGCAGAAAAGATTGTGGCCGACCCCTCAGGAGGCTGCGGATCATCAGGACCAAAACCTCAAGCCACAAAAACGGTTTCTTACTGACTGCAGTGTGCCTCATAAATAATTGTTATTTTTTTTCTATTCTATATTTATTTTTCTTGTCTACGCACCAATACACAAAAATCACTTGCATACCAACGTAACCTAAACATAATTCAAGCGTAAATGTCAATGGTGCATCCTGTAGCAGATCCAGCACTGAACTCGTACCAAGGCTGTGGAACTTACAATCAGCTGACGAGGGGGTGGTAGGAACCAGTTCAGCAGACTGATCACTGCTGACGGACACTTTGGTTCCCACCAGGTCTATCTTAGTGCTGCGGCACGTGTTGGAGCAGAGCTTTGAATGCTGGTAGAAGTCCAGTTCACCTGAGTCCATGATCTTCCTGTGAAATTAAATATGATAAAAGGCTTTTAATAGGCATGAAAGACATCAGGACTACTGACCACCATGTCTGACGGAACAGGGCCACTTGAGGCACATCAACCACTCAAAAGGATGGAATCAGGAAGTTGCTGTAATTTGACTATAGCTGTACTCCAAACTCCTCCTACAGATTTAATCTGACCCACTTGATATTTGGTCAGTACATTTTTAAGACCTTTATGATGAATACTTATCAAAATCGTGACGACTTTGCCGTGGCAGCCATTTTGCATGATTCGCCATGCATCTGAATTGCATTTTTGAGGGCATTAAGGTGCTCCAAAATTCATGAAAATTAACACAAACTTTAAACATGGCAAAGATTTACATATGATATGGGTCTTGTGCTCTGGTGTGACAAATTGACTCGATAGCACCCCCTAACAGATTTCTAAATTAAAGCCCCCACCTTTAACTTTCACGTACATGGATGAAATTTGGTAGGTATATGTACCTTGTGAAGACGTACAAAAAAAGCCTCTTGGGGGTATACCATAAACAAAACAGGAAGTCAGCCATTTATGATTTACTGCCCACGTTTAGGTCGATTTTTGGCTTTACCAGTCTCTGTACTCTGTACTTAACGAACTCCTCCTATAGATTTAATCCCATTCAACGTCAGTAACATCTAACCTTAACGATCAAAATTGTTACTTTTTACGGAACCCATTTTGCACATTTCGCCATGAAACAGGAAGTTGTTGGAACTTCAGAATACATTCTCCAAACTGCTCCAAATTTCTTATGCTGGATAAGAGCCGTGGCCTGGAGACCTCTACGTGCCAATATTGACTTAGACACAGCACCACCTACTGGCAACAGGAAGTCAGCCTTATGTGACAAACATCCTATTTACATGAAAATGACATTGTGTAGTTTACACAAAATATAGAGAAACATACTGTTTGTTAAGCGTGTGTTCAATAGCGCCACATAGTGGACACAGGAAGTGCTGCATGATTCGCTGTATGTCATTTCCAGCGCATCACATGCCGTGCAATACATAATGTTCCCTCATGCTCCCAGTCTCCAACGGTCACAGCAATGTACCGCAACGTCCCGCCAGTACCCCCGACACACATGAATGTGCAAGGACCCGTTCGAACAATGATTTTATTTAGGTTACAGTAAAGAGCCACAAGTGGGGCTATGGACTTGGTCATGGCACTAATAAAATATACTTAAATGGATGCAGTCTTGTTTCCTTACAGAAAATATTTGTGATATTTCTGGTAAATGTGTCTGGAGAATGTGTTTAAATGTTACTAATCACCATAAAAGTTAATTGAGAAGTGCTGGACACCAGCATTGTAAACAGGTAATGAACTTGATTTTAGAAGACGTTTCTATGGAACATGCAATTAAATAAATGTAGGTTATGTTGAGTAAATGTTGCATATATCTAATCATTTCAAACCAAGTAAAATTCCCTGTAAGTGTATTTGATGGGTCCAGACCTGAGCATGGTGCCATTGAGGCGGATGGCTCTCTTCCAGTCCTTCAGGGTGGATTTCCCTGCTAAACACACAAACTCCTTTGGGCTGATGAGCTGCTCATTGAACTGATCAGAGAGGCAAGAAAAACTGTCATTAGCTGTCGATGATCCACTTAATCCTAAACTCTAACTACATTTCCTTAAATGTGCTCGAAATGAGATTTTACACAGATGCCGATGCGTACCTGGACACATTTCACATTGATCCCAGGGCAGACAAACTTCTTCCAGACCAGCGTGGCTTTGGCATCCCCACAGGTGATGGGGTAGAATTCATCAGCTTCCACATCCACCCCCTCAGTTAACTTCACTGCAGAGACAGAGAGCAAAACACCCTCACACAGCCATTGACTCAATTCTTACATCTGATCATACAAATATGTGAAAACTAATCACAACATTAGAAAGATTACTATGTGGTCGCAGAGACTGGAAAGACTGCACTGACTGAAACATACAGCACTGCAGTGTTTAGGTTTTCATATCATTTCATTTAATTTATATTACAATAACAGAAAATCACAGATTAACTCTTAATTGAAGTAAATAATTCCACTTTACAATAAAACAAGACTAAAAGTTGAGCGTCATATCATTTGAGGCAGGAAATCATATGATTTACTGAACTGCTACTGAAGTGCCACATTTTACAAAGTGTTATAATGTCTGGCAGGTCACATCACCAATGACTGCCTCTTTTCTTGACAGTGAATCAGTTCTGCTGGCCTCAGCTTCTGCTTCCACTGGTCCTACTGTGAGGAGGTCCTCCCTGGAAAACCATATGAAAAACCACATGGTGTTTAAGTTTCAATTTAGCAAACTGAACAACAGGACAATCCTCAGTCTCTCCCTGAGGTTTCTTCCATGTTTCCCTCTTTAATTGTGAGGTTTCTTTTGGGGAGTTTTTCCTTGTGCGGTGCAAGGGTCTAAGAACAGAGGGGCTTGTATGCTGTACAGTCTGTAAAGCCCACTGAGACAAATGTGTAATTTGTGATATTGGGCTATGTAAATACATTTGATTTGACAATCTCTTCCAAAGATCACATTCTGTTCCTGTGCAGTGTGAGCGTGTACGTTACCCTGTCTGATTGGTGAGCTCTGCGGTCACCAGCACTGCTTTCTCATCCTCCACCACAGACTGGAGGTCCTCGCCCACGCTTTCTGGTATGGTGACGATCACAACCTCGCTCATGTCCTGCATGCTGACCTCTGGTGAAGCCATGGAGGACAGATGGAGCTTCACAACACGCAGCATATGACAGCAGAGGGAGGAAACTGTTATTAATATCAGTTTAATACTATTAGAAAATGTTGAGTAATGGCAAGAAAAGGTGTACCTGCCAACATAAAATCCAAAACTGGCTACATCATTGTCAAATCACGAGACAAGTGAATACACTCAGAGAGCAAGAGTGTGCCGCTCATTTGAAACACAGAATGGGATGCATTATAGAATGTACTGTTGGGACTTGAATAACAGGTAATAATACATTTAGGTAATAATGACATGGTTTTTAAACTTCACTTCGTGTGCTAGTTCTACATACCAGCATCAGGGCTGGATCACCTCTTAAGGTGGCTTCAAATATTCGCAATTTAAACTTGTAGGAGTTTTGAATGCAGTTTGGTGTGCCCTCTTATTTAACTAAGACTGAACGGGACCACATAAGGCGTTTGGGATATTGAATACATCTTACCTTTTGGTCTTAATTAAAATGCAGTCGTTAGTTGAGTAATGTTGCCTCGTCTTGTGGTTAATGTTCGCCCGACGGGAGGGTTGCTAGCTAACGTTAGCTTTATTTGGATGCAAGCTAGCTAGTTGATATATCCACTGAGCTGGCGGGGGCCTCCTCTTTCAAACACAACACCGCCGCCCACTTCTTAAAGATGGTTGGGGACTACTCGTGCGATACAATTACTCTCATCTTTACAAGACTACATGGATGTTCTTTACTCTATCATTCCTTCCTCTTTGTGTTTATTTGCGGATCGTAACATTTCCCCCCTTCTTCTTCCTCTTTCTGTTTAATGGCGGATGGGAACCCAGCGCTTTAAGTGCAGTGCCGCCACCTACTGGCCGGAGTGTGGACCAGAGAGCTCAACTTCCATTAAGACTAGGAGAAAAAACAAGACAATAAATAAAACAACAACAAACAGCAAACTAAATTCTATTCATTAACCCAGTACCTTCTAACAACTTTATACAAAGCTTTTTATTTCCCTTCCTGAATACTAAATCAGTTCTTGAGATTTAATACTCCCCCAAAGGTCTTTAACTCCTTCTTCAGTTTTCCT
The DNA here is from genome assembly GCA_943590825.1 of Bovichtus diacanthus. NCBI lineage: Eukaryota > Metazoa > Chordata > Actinopteri > Perciformes > Bovichtidae > Bovichtus > Bovichtus diacanthus. The sequence continues at coordinate 214,354 of CALSBV010012141.1, forward strand.
CTGTGTGTTTCATGTATCTGGCAGTGACAGATAACATGTAACCTGTCATGGAATTTAGCCAATACAAACTAAAATAAGAGATGGTGAGATATTACTCTGAAATAAAGATACTTGATTGAATAAGTTATATTTGAATTCTTTATTCTTGCAAGAAGGAACAACAATGCAGAGTGTCAAGCAGTCTGCAGCGAAGCACAAAGTACGGAGATTTATTTTCAATATTTATAGTCTTGATGACCGCACATGTTAGAGAGAGAACAGAGCACGATAGAAATAGGAAGACAGGTGTGATTGAAACCAGCTCTTTTGGTGGGACATAAAAAGTGAGGCTGTTGGTGGTGAGAGGAATGGGGAGAGAGGAGTGGTGGTTGGTACAGAGGAGTACCTCTGAGGAGGGGGGACAGTCAGCTCTTCTCTGGATATACAGATAACATTAATAAAGTTGCTGGACTGATTATACAAATAGAAACGTACAGAATACATAATCGAAACTTAATGCACACAGTGGAAAGTTATTACAGAATCATGAAATTTACCATTACATTCCTCCCTTTTGATCATATTACATATTGATCATAATAAAACAAGTTATATACAATTTCACACAAAGTACATACTTCATCAGTATTAGAAATTTCCCAGGATTCAAACTAATACATTATTGGAGGGTGAAATGAAAATACATATTGTCATACAGCTGTTTTTGTCAGGGATTAGTACCTGTAAACATTGTCAGCAAGTTTGTGAAGGGAAGAGAACATTTCTATTCAATTGTTTCACCGTCAGACTCGGAACTGGAATTAGAAAATGGGTAATGGGGTTTTGGATACACGTCAGGGTAGAGGTCAGGTTGTTTTGTCATTTCAAAAGGTAGAGGCTCATACTTCAGCATTGTATGTGAGACTGATTTGTCTATTACCCTCATTACTAGGCCTCTGATAAAGGGGATTATGCAACATCCACATAGACCTAGAAGTCCTATAACAGTGATGAGAGCGATAAATATAGCCATAACCATATAATGGGTGAGAATAGAATGTTCACTACAAAAGCACAACATGTCAAATTCTTCCATGTCTTAGGTACAGAGTGTAAACATTTATACCACAGTCTAGATAACATACCTGGAGATGATTGACTGTCTCAGTCAGCGATGATGGTGGCTGATGTACACGTTGAGGTTGTTGATTCACGACTTCAGCCAGTAATGGAGACGATGGTGTGATGGGTGGAACATATGGAGGAGGGCATGTGTCGAGGTCAGGATCCACCCTGTGCAGAGAAGGATAAAGAGAAAATTTCTGAGAAGTTTTGTCTGTTCCTGTCATGATTTTTGTCTCTACCTTCGGTAGGGTTTTGCACATTTTCTTCCTTTCTCTACTTTTTGCTTCATTCTCCCCCATCTTGATGCTAACTTTATGACTGTCGATATCTTCTAAACCTTTAGTTTTTACTTTTTTTGACTTCCTTAATTCTTGTTCTTTTTCCAATAACATTGTTTCTAATTGTGAGAGTTGTGTCAAACTCAGTGAACCTCCTTCTGGAAAACCATAGTCTTGCCAAGTTTTTAAATGTTTACAACTTTCTGCACCGTACCTGGCTTTCATGAAAAACTCAATTGGGCTTTCGACCTCTCTGGTCGTTCCTTTACTTCCCTTTGTCCCCATTGTACAAAGTAAGTTTAAACACAGTCATCACCGTGAGTCCGAGATTTCGTTTATGGAAAAATCAAGGTAAAACCGTTATTAAACACATCGGTTTAAACTCTGGTCAAAGGACTCCAATACCTGACCATACTCATCTTCTCTGCTGTGATAAGTATGTAATTCACTCAGTCAGGTATCCACCCTTGTTTTCCAGTCTATGCTTTAAATGATAATCAAAATCATTCCTTCCATTGATTTGTCATGAAAGTCAGGCAGGCCCATCAAGAAGCAAACATAACGAAGCACAAATTAAACTAAGACATGTTGTGGTAAATAGAATCAGAAATATAATTTCCCATTTCTTTACATTCTTCTACGTTATTTTCATCAATTGAAATACGTGAGTGATCAATAATCAAAATGTCAGTATCTCACCGGATTCAATTTGAGGTATGACACAACAGGTCCTTTAGATCCCAGTGAAGACAGTCTGGAACCTCGGCAGAACGGTCCTCTCATCTCTTAAATCTTTAGTTGAGGTAGAGGTGGAAGGAAAAATTCTTCCAGAGGACCAGTCACCGTCCTCCTCCGGTTCCGGACGATCTTTCAAGGGATCCTGTTTGTGACGCCAAGTTTGTTGTGGAATTTAACCGATATAACCTATCATAAGAGATGGTGAGATATTACACTGAAATAAAGATACTTGATTGAATAAGTTATATTTGAATTCTTTATTCTTTCAAGAAGGAACAACGATGCAGAGTGTCAAGCAGTAGAAGCACAAAGTACGGAGATTTATTTACAATATTTATAGTCTTGATGACCACACATGTTAGAGAGAGAACAGAGCACAATAGAAATAGGAAGACAGGTGTGATTGAAACCAGCTCTTTTGGTGGGACATAAAAAGTGATTGTTTTATTTTACCGTGTGCCCTCATCTCAGTCTGCTCTCTGGTGTTTTTCCCTATTTTTTTACTTCCTCCCACTTTTTGCTTTATTTTATATAGATGGCGCCCTTTGTTTCCTTCATCACATTGCTTTTGCCAGGCAGTCATGATATTGTTCCATATTACTGCTTTAGCTTCATCTTTACTGAAAGTTACCTCCATAATTCTCTCCTGGTTAAGAGCTTGTTTAGCTCCAGATTCAGCCATTTCATCCCCCTCAATGCCTCTATGAGCTGGGATCCACATAAACCTAACTTCTGTCTCTACATGATGTAGTCTGTTCAGTGATTCATAGATTTCATAGAGTTTATCTGCTCTGTTTTGAGAAGACATGGCCTTTAATGATACCAGTGCTGATAATAAATATGAACATACTTTCAACTTTTTTTGCTTATTTTGCTCTGTCCACTGCAATGCGTTTACAATAGCCAACATCCCAACTGTATGCTGATAAATGACCTGGTGTTCTCTTCTTAATGTTTATACTTAAATCTGGTGCAACCACAGCAAACCCAGTACTTCCATTCTTAGGCTCCTTTGATCCAGCTATATATATATATATGAACAAATGTTTTGTGATGTGCAATTTAGTCTTTCTTCCACTATATCTGCCCAATTTCCTTTTCCTTTATCTCTCTTTATTTTTCTCTGGAAGATGCACATCTAAGCACACAGGGGGGAAGAACCATGTGGGAGTCACTGGGTGTGGCCCTGTGGTACTGTGGTACTGTGTGGCTCTGTGGTACTGTGGTACTGTGGCTCTGTGGCACTGTGGTACTGTGGCTCTGTATCTTTTCTCATGTAATCCCATTTCTTTTGCCATTTTACTTGCTGTCCAAATGTAACATTCTCTCTTTGCATTCCCACTTTCACAGCACGGTCTACAACCTTTATAGTTGGATGTTCTTCTTCCTTGTCCCTTTGTAAACTTGCCCAGTGATCATCATCCTCTGTTTGTGTCTGCGCTTCAGTGTTTTTTCTCCCTTCTCCACTTGGATTGCTATAGCTGGAGGAGTCTTAATAGCCCCACGACATAATCTCAGTGGCTGATTTTGTATCACTTCCAGCTTTTGTAGCAATGTTTTTGCTGCAGACCTGTATACTGCACTTTCATAATATATCACTGATCTTATAAAAGAAACATAAATATTCCTCAAAAGCACTCAGACCCTGTATTACATTTAGAACCGTCTTGCTTTTTTAAATCTATTTTATTTATTTGATCACTCCAGGTCAATTTTGAATCAAACAAAAACCCCAGAAATCAAAAAGTGTTTACCTGCTCTAACTGTTTCCCATACATATTTATTCCAGCTTCTCTCATCTTCTTCCAAATAAATACCATTACCTTTGTCTTCTCTACTGAAAACCTAAATCCCCATGAGTATGAGCAATTTTCAAACACCCTAATTGCTTCTTGTATCTTCCCTTGAATTAGTGGTAAATTCTTCCCCCTTTCGCACAATGCCCCATCATCTGCAAATAATGATGTTCCAATATCATGGCTTATGTTAAAGAACACATCATTAATCATAATTGAAAATAGTATTGGGCTGATCACACTGCCCTGAGGAGTTCCGTGATCTACCTTTAAACCGAGACGATATTGCTGTTCCCATCTTAACCTGAATATATCTATCAAACACAGCTTTTAAATCCAATTAAAAGCTCTTCCTATTATTCCCATTTTATCTAACTTAATTATTAATTCCTCTTCCCATACCATATCATTTGCTTTCTCTACATCAAAGAACACTCCCATAATGGATTCTTTATTCATTTGGGCTTTCCTAATTTCTGTCTCCAAACAAATGACTGGATCCATTGTTCCACTCCCTTTCCTAAATACACTCTGGGAAGGAGAAAACAATCCTCTACTTTCTATATAGAATGACATTCTCTCAGTTCATCGTCCTTTCCATAATTGTACCAACATGTGAAGTAAGTGCACTTAATGTCTGTACCTTGTTGGACATGTTGGGTCCTTTCCTGGTTTTATTGTGGGTATAATAACTGCATATTTCCAACTGGTAGGTAATCTTCCTTCTTCTCGTACTTTATTATATATTACTAATAGCTTGAGTTTCTGTCTGTACTGCTAAATGTTTTAACATTATATCACAAATTTGTGTTTTTTTCCTGGAAATGTTAGTCCGACTTTTGCTACAGCTCTTCTCATTTCTTGCATTGCAAAAGGTCCCTCCATCGAAAAATCCCTCGATATTATCCTTTAGTTTCTTCTCTCCCTTGTTTCTCATTCTCTGTTGGATTATCATAACTATGAATTTCAGTGAATGATTTAGTTATTAGTGCTGCTTTATCTTCATTTGATATTGCTGTTTCCCCTCCAGCTTTAAATACTGGGCCTGCCACCACTCTTCAGATTCCCCTCATCTTTCTTATCATTCCCCAGACATTACTTATAGGAGTTGATCAACTCATTTTCTTACAGAATTCCCTCCAACTTTATTTCTTTGCTTTCCTCACCACTTGCCTTATTTGTGCCTGTGCCCTTTTATATTCAATTAACATTTTAAAAAATATGGGTTCTCTGTCATTTAAAAGCTTTATTCATTTCTTTCATGGCTTAACTGCAGTCATCTGTCCATCTTGCTTCTGGGAATTGACAGATGTGCTGCTTTTAGAGTTACTGTACATCTCTAAACTTTTCATCAACTTTTTCTATATCTTGATTTATGTGTAATTCCCTCATTTCCATCTCACACAAATACTCAAATTGATCCCATTTTGCTTTGCTGAATATCCACTTTGCTTCTCTTTCCTCTAGCATTACTTCCTTATCTACATGTATTTTACTAAATATTGGGTAATGATCACCACCAACTGTTGAGTCTTCCCATAATTCCCTCGCACATATCTCTGCCAGCTCTCTTGATACCAGTGTTGAATCTAGTGCTGAACAGTTGTCTGTGTGTACATCTTTCTGTGTCCCTCTCCATCATTCAGACACAGTTACCATCCTCTAATAG
>CALSBV010012141.1:232171-249476 GCA_943590825.1 Bovichtus diacanthus
CCCCGGATAAGCGGTTGAAGATGGATGGATGGATGGATGAAAATAAATCAATCTGATTATCTGATATTAATTCATTTACTAATCCAGCTTTAGATGACAAAGACCTAATGTTTAAGAGTCCACGTTTCATTTTTCTATTTAGTTGCACTTTTGCAGTGGTGGTGTTAATTTTTATGTTCTGTTTGCTATTGATTTTATTGATTTCAGTGGTCGTGGGGCAGACACAGTCACTATGGGCATTTGAGTGGGTGACTGCCCGGATGGAAGCACAGAGAAGTGTGTAAGACTGCAACTCTGACTCCTGGCCTCAACTCCGGATTGTCATGGATTAGGTCCACTAATAAATGCACTAATATTACTAGATATGAGATCTGCTCCTTCCAAAGTAGGATGAATGCCGTCACTCCTAATCAGACCAGGAGTTCCCCAGAAAGTCCGCCAATTGTCTACGATTTAGTCTCTAATCCCTTTCAGCTGCAGACTGTCTTTCCTAAACTCCATCAGTTGTTCCAGCATGTTGTTCTCCTCCATGGTGGTGCTAGCAGGGAAACCTCTGTGTCCTTTGAGTAGATGGTACTACACGGACTTCTTAGAAACGGAGGCGTAGTGAGTAGCTGGTAATTCAAGTGTCCGGTGCACGTTTTCTAATGCTTCAGTCTCCTAGCTGGCCAACCCAAAGTCACTGTTGGTTCTTCTTCCTTTTGGGATCGTTTATAAAAGTTAATAACTCAAAAAGTACAATTTTTAAAATATCAATCATCTCGACTTTTCAGGAATAGCTCAATAAATATGCGAATGTTAGGAACATGAACTTAATAAAGCTCTTCCTCACAGATCTGGGACCATGACTTTGTAAATACTCACCCAGTTGTGAGTGGTGGACAAAAGCATGACTCATGATAATAACTGACAAAGCATGTGAGCAGGGACACCAGAGGCAGGTTTGGGTTGTTCTCAGTTACAATTTATTTCCTTTTAGAATACATTACAAAAGACAACTGGAGAAATGCGAGGATCAGTTGTATTCAAAACAATATTCCTCACAAATGACCAATCCTTTAGGGGTTGCTTGCATTTTGCATTTCATAGTTTTACATTTTCTTCGAAGTAACATTTTGTTATAAGCTGTTTTGCAAATAATACAACAAAAACCAGTAGAATATCACAGTTAAAATAACAATACGGAAAAAGAATAGTTGCAGACATGAGTGGAAACAAAACACACTTCCAATAACACCCTGGCATACAGGTACACCATGCATTTCCTAATAAAAACTGGTATTTAAATAATGGGAGTGTCCAATAACAACGGAACAACAAATAATGGCTGGGTGTAAAACACTGCGAGGGTGGAATTACTGTTACGTCTGACGTGCTAAACATCCGTATAATGTACATTTCCATAGCACCGTCACTGAAAGTAGGATAATCCTATGACCCGCTGCAAGGTTTTAATATAAAACCTGTGGTGCTGCATTTCCTTGATGGTAGCTTAACAGCGATAAAATCAAATTTAAAAAACACAGAAAAACTGTCACTGAAAACAGTATCTATCTATCAAAAAGAGAAACTTTGTCATGGCTGTGTAGTGATGGAAATAATGCTGTAGAAATGTACATTTATACTGAATTTATCAAGACAACTCTGAAGCGTGGAGGAAGAGTAGATTTTCCTTATATTAAAAAAGGAGCAGATCAGAAAACATGTAGGCTTCTCACTAGAATATGATGAAATATACTTATGGGAAAGCAGAAATAAAAAGGTGCCTCTAATATAACCCTGTTTTACATTAAGGTCTGGTCCTTTTCTAGTTGAGGCAAATTAAGGCCAATTCAAAAAAAATGGCAGTTACTATCTAGAGGATAATACACTTGTGTTAACCCTTTAATACCCAACTGCTTACAGTGTTTGACAGTCCTGATCAATTCAATCACGTACAGTTTTCTGACTTGAAAGCAACGTTATATTCAACTTAATCTTTAACTGTTGCATTCATCAACAAGCTTGTATAAAACCCTCAAAAGTAGGTCTCATTACCATTCTATATTTATGCTCAAATGCCAATAATCAAACTCTGCTTTTTTAAATGAATGGAATTTGTACCACAGGTTCATGGACCAGAAACGCAAGACCATATAAAGTGTGTGTCCCCGGGAAATAAAGGAGAAAGAATGATGAGCACAGTCGCACTGCAGGCTGTGGAAGTCTCCCAACACTCAGAGAGGCAGGCATACATGTGGGGTGCACTGAAGCACCGTGTCTCTTCCCGAGCTGGGCTCAACTACGAACCAGAGAGCTTCAGTTTAGACCGGAGGAGACCACTTTAAAAAGCACGAGTGATGTCTCACCAATCCTAAACACAAGATTACAGTGTTTTTATTTGAAAGCTAAAAGCTATAACCTTGTACAAAATGTATGTACTTCCCTTTTCTGTTGCATTTGACCTTCCTTTTGTTTCACCCTTTAGCCTGGTTTGACTTTTCTCGCTCATCCCTATAATGCCCCATTCAATTATGCCGAGCTTGGAGACGAAGCAGACACAGAGGAGGGATGTTTTACTTGGCCTGGCTTGTTTCCCCCTCCCCTCCCGATCCTGTGTGACCTGACACTCTATAGCAGAAGGCAGCCGCTCTTCTTGCCTCGCCTCTTGGCCTGCAGCGCCGCCCTGGTGGCCATCTCAAACACCTCCCTCACACCATCCTTTGTCTTGGCGGAGCACTCCAAGTAACCAAAGGCATTGATCCGGTTAGCCATGTCCCTCGCCTCATCTGACTTGACTGGTTCCTGTGTGGATGAATCAAAATCATAAAAAAGGAAAATCCTTCTAAAAAAGTAATACAGAAAAAAATTATTAAAACACACTGGCTTCCACTGCACATCAACTTACAAATGAAACTAAATGCTGACTTCAGTGGCCTACATGTTTACTTGCGTAAGAGAGTGTGCTGCATGTGACGTCTTGTTATTTTTCACATGTGGGCAGGAGTTGGCCACATAAAATAAAATAATGTGAACAGCCAAATAAAAAATATCCGATCCAAGAATTCAACATTCAAATTGAGCACAAAGGCTTGCAGTGTGAACATTGCCTCATTAGCACCAACACTAACATTACGGGACACATAGTTCTTTCTCCTTTGGTAGAATTAGCATTACATTCTATGTGTACAGAACTCCAGTCATCTGAATGAGCTCCATAAAGTCAGGGCCTCACTGACCTGTTTCATCTTGGCTAACTCTCGACGTGTGTGCTCATCATTACGCAGGTCTTTCTTGTTTCCCACAAGAATAATGGGCACGTTGGGACAAAAATGCTTGACCTCAGGAGTCCACTTCTCTGGGATATTCTCTGCATCGGGCACAAAGTGTACATGTTGAACATGGAGCAGTGGCAAACAGAATGTTTATGAAAAACAACAATGCCAAAGAGGAAACCTCACCCAAACTGTCAGGGCTGTCGATGGAGAAACACATGAGGATGACATCCGTGTCTGGATAGGAGAGTGGCCTCAGTCTGTCGTAGTCCTCCTGACCCGCAGTGTCCCAGAGAGCCAGCTCCACCTACAACAGGACTACATTACTACCAAGGACGCCACTACATACTTCAATATATTTTTATTTCAATTAAATGTTATCGGCTCAGAGGCATGCAAGAAGGGACTGGACACTTTCTGAATTTTAAGGCTAGTTTCAAAATGGATTCCCTAGATTTGTATCCTGATTCACATTGTGAGGCATGGCTCTCTAATATATGCAAGAAATGTAGGGGGAAATTCCAAAAGCCTGTGGTTGTATACGACTTGTAAACCTGTGAAAAACTGTATGAGAAATTCTAGTTTGTGAATGATTAGGAAAAAAATGACTATATTGCTTTGACCAATTTAGAATGACAAAGTAAATGTCTTCAAATGTAAAGATGTGTTTTTGGATTTAAGTTACATGCTGGAACTATTTCTTGGCAAACCGAGCCAGACTCAGTGTCATTGTCACGTATCAGATACAGATCCCAGGTGGAGATGGGCTGATATATCAGCCAATATTACCTTAATGTAGATATATCGTGATGGTTTACGTGTTGCTCGATAAGTAACAACAAACTGCAGTGCACTATGTCCCCCAGACAGCACTGACAAGTTGTTTTTTTTAACTGTCAAATCTGACACTGCGTTTATCATGGTCACAATTTAAGAAAATAATAATAATAATAATAATAATAAAAGTAAAATAAACTGCTTACCTGTTTACCATCCACCTCAATATCTGCCACATAGTTCTCAAACACTGTGGGCACATAAACCTCAGGGAACTGATCCTTGCTGAACACTATGAGGAGACAGGTCTTTCCACAGGCTCCATCACCAACTATCACTAGTTTCTTTCTGATTGCAGCCATCTGAAAGAATAAAGATATTTACCAGCATACAAGATCAGGGATGTTTACAGGCAGCTCAGACATTTAAATGATGCAGTCATGACTTACTTTTAACCAGGGCTGAATCATTTTGAAGAAACATATCTCTTCACCGTCACGATATTAGAGGGAATTTTCATCGAAAAATATATTGAAATGATCATGGTGTGATTTATTTTGCAAGGAACAGTATCAAACAAAGATTTTCTCTTCAGTCTGTAGATACTTCATTCAGAATGGTATTTTAACACATATTTTGCCTTTAACAAATATTGCGCCTACTGCGATTTGGATATTGCACTGGTTCATATTACGATTTTTTTGGAGAGCCCCAATGTAGAAACTTATTATAGACCTTTTTGTCATGGGAATCACACAAGTATTGACCAATTAAATCTGAAAAGGCTCAATAGGAAGCGCTGGGGTGCATGCAGTGTGAAAATATTGTTGCACTGGTTGGCGATTGCAAGAGGAACTGGAGGAACATTTTTGTGTTTTTTCGCTGGAGACCTCTGTGAGGCCCTGCTGTGCCCAATGCAGTGGCCTCATTGAAATGAGTGAGAGGGGGCTGCACTTTTTTATGCACCACTGATGTCGGTCCAAACACCTCAGCCTCCATCTCAAAGTAAAGCTGAAGCAGACTATAGTTACAAGCGGTATTCTGACATCAGCACACATTTGACGATGCACGTCAAAAACACCTGCAGCCATTGTTTTCTATCTAAGCCCACACTGACATCACCTGGTTAATGTACATAAACACTTTAGGCTACACCATAGTCCTATTGTCCAGTGCAGACTAACATCCGCTCTTCAGAAAAACTGAACTTTTATCACATTCACTCCCTCAGATAGGCAAATCCGTACAAGCGTACCTTGACTATTTCCCTTTATGTAACGGATATGATGTGTGAAGAGTGTGTTACTGGCTTCAATAGAAGCATGTCAAATTACATTCTGTGTTGTTGCACTTTAAACAAGTGATAAATGTGACCTACTTGTGTGAGGATCCCAAAGTTAACAGCATCCTCTTAGAAAACATGTAACTGGCATTGTCAAAATATTTCACTCTAGACCAAAGTGGTTGACTGGCTAACATTGAGATATATATATATATATATATATTTTTTTTTTTGATTGTGGCATAAAACATACAACTAACAGACTCGTCCAAATACCTTCCGCAGAGTAATGCTTCTCAGTGTGGCAACAAAAAGCCTAACTAACTAACACTAGTGGTCGACCGATATGGGGTTTCAATGGCTGAGGCCGATATTTAGACAGCAGGCGATATATAATGATATATAATGTTGACATATTGTTGTTGTTGTCTTTTTTGCACCTGATAAAATACAGAAATGTAATAATAATAATAATAATAATAACAATAAGAAATGAGTCACAAAACTGCTTAACTTAAATGAACATTTATTTTACACTGTTCTGTGGGCGGCAGTAGCACAGTCCGTAGGGACTTGGCGTGGGAACCGGAGGGTCGCTGATTCAAGTCCCTGAACAGACCAAGTACAGAGTCCTGGGCCGAGATGCCCTTGAGCAAGGCATCACATTCCCACACTCTCCCCGGGCACTGTATAGTAGCCCCCCACTGCTCCTAATACTAGGATGGGTTAAATGCAGATTGAACATTTCACTGTGTGTGCTGTGCTGTGTCCATGTGTGACGATTAAAAGAGGATTAAAAACCCTCCATTCCATTACTGCCTGCATAGTCTGTTTGCAGTGCACTTATTTTTATTATGAAAAATGTATCAAATAAATAAATGTCTATCAAATAACTAAACTTTGTTAAAAAAAAAAATTATGGATGAAAAATAAATAGCAGAAATAAATAAATAGAAAAAAAGCAAAAATAGGGGGTGAGGCATTCAGATGACATTATATACAACCAATCTTTCTAGAACCACCTACGATATATAAAGCACTACATGCTTTACATAATGAAATAAATGGGATAACGGTGACACACTTTCGGCAAATATTATAGTTATAATATCATAATACAGGGTTTAGTTTACGTGAGTTTGGCTCGTTTACGTTGCATTATAACTTCAATTCCTCACTGCTACTTACCTCTGAAGTAAAGGGCTATTGTATCTGCCAACTTAACCTCTGGTGAACTTCTTCACATTGCAGATAGCTTGCAGGCCCAATGTGAACTTAATATTCATTAATATTCTTATGTGGCCTGTTTGTCACTGAGTCAGTAACGTTAGTGTCAGCTCTCTTCTAGCTAGCAGCATTTTCCATCGCATTGAAGGAAGCTAACCATTAGCTTGCTAACTTTGTTTAGTTCTTCGGGACAGCTGGCCTCTTGTCAAGCTGGACACATCATATTTTGAGATCGCACATTTGATTCTAGTACCTACCATGACATACACAGCAACTAAACAGAGACATATTCTGAGTAACGTTAGTCACTTAAACGTAATTGTACCGTTTTAGTGGAGATCCTCGCCTTTTCTTTAGTTTTCCTGTCGGACCTGACAGTCCCTTCCCCGATAGTGCCACGAAGATTACGTCCGCCCACCACATACTTTCAGCCAATGGGACAAGGTGAAACCATGAGTGAAGAGTCATTCAGCCAACCAATATAGCAAATGCATATACAAATCTCCCAGTTTTGTTTTACACGAGAGATGCCCTTGAGCAAGGGATCCCACTCCCACACTCTCCCCGGGGGCTGTATAGCACCCACTGCTCCTAATACTAGGATGGGTTAAATGCAGATTGTACACTGTGTGAAATGTACAATATAATAGGCAATATAATCATCAGATCACAACGTTATCTAGTGACTAGATAAAGTTATGATCTGATCTGGGGTCAAGCCTCCAAGTGCAGGTTCCTCGTCAGTTTGTATGCAAACCCTGCTGCTGCTTCTGCTGCTGCTGCTGCTGCTGCTGGATGTATAAAACAAGACGTTATTTCCATCATTCCCATCTCTGAGAAAATTGAAAAAGTGCTTTTAATAGCATGCCAAGTGGCAAATACCACTATGTTCTTTAACGACTGAAAATTAGGGACACGCAGATGAAAATGACATAATTGACATAAATTACATAACTAATCATAATTAATTATAGCTAAATATTATATCGTAAAATGATTTGAATCTACCTTCGGATCAATCCTTTTTCTTTCTTAAACCAACAAACAGAAAAACGACTGCGGTGCTGCTTTGTTTTGGCTGTTGACCTCACTATGGTCAGATGACCGTTGGCTCTGTCTCGGGGCGACGGGCGCGCGGAACTCTCGGAAGTCATTTCGTAGCAAACTCCATCTGATAGCTCCTCTGACGTAACGTGTCTCCGGTGGGTGGACTCTATGGCAGCACTGGAGCCCTACTCCGGTTTGATAGTAGACATGTTTGAGAACACATGTATGAACATTAATAACTTTTGCTGCCTTATCACTCGAGAGACAGGGTTCATCCCAAAACCTTAATTCGCCTCCTCGTTTCCTCCACCCGCGTCTCTTCCTCGCGTCATCGCCCTCGTAAAACGCGAGCGATGCGAGGACAGAGGAATCCTCAGCTCCCTCGAGCGTCACTTTTAAACGACGTCCTTTACTTCTGGCGCGTGCACAGCTGTATCACCTGTAACTGAGCTTCCCTCAAAAGTAATCCTTTAGACCTGTACGACTTAGTTTTTATGTGTTTATTGAAATGATTTCATTTTTCTCTTTTTATTAATAGAATTAAATATATTGTCCTGTATTTGTTTTCTTGCCTGACATGTACATTCTTTATAAAAAATATATAATAATAATAATAACACTAATGGATCTATCGTTCTGTTATTTATGTTAGCTTGGTTTTGTTAAGATGCACCTTTTTATGGAATGTTGTATGTATTGTAAATTGTTGCTACACTCTTGTCTTATAATTTGTGTTCAATTTATACCACAAATGTGACTAGAAGACTCATTCAGTGTATGTACTGTATATACTTTACTATTGAACTGTGTGACATTCATCCACACTTGCAACACAAACCACTAATACTGACTGTGAATTATGATCGATCAAACCATTATTGAATGTGTAAGTATATTTCACAGACTGAAATGTGTGTTACACAGGAAGATCTCATTCATCAAAGAGATTTCTATGTTTCACTCAAATTCAAGCTGTTTGCATGATTTCAATAAGATATCAACAGATAGCAGCGATTATATTTGTAGCAATTTTCTGTAAATATTAACACATAATGTGCATTGATTACTATGCTGACTTCATTTATATATAATATAGATTTCCTTTCTGTTTATTTTAGAGGGGAAGGGGTCTGTTCCCATAATTTAATGTGTATGGATCGATTCATATTTTTCTAGTGTTTCTATGGCCATAATGTCTCATCTCCTAATGTTTGTTTAGCATCTAAAGGTTAACCAGAAGTGCAAAAACAGTCAAGTGCAGAGCAATGTACAGAGTATACAATGAACTGTAAAATATAGAAGAAATATAGAATGTATAATAAATGATAAGTGGAAGATATGAATCAGCAACGGCACTGATATTAATAGGCTACGCTAGATATATAACATTACAATATGTACAGTATGTAATGAATACACTAAGATATACATAATATGAAACGTGCATTAAAACAATGCACTAACATTATGAACAGAGTGTGAAGAGGTAACAGTGTTGATGTTAAAGACGTCTGTGTGTTGTGTTGCAGAGATATCTACTGAAGTTAGCATGCTAACAGCTGCCTGTAATACCACTTGTTCCTCTAGAGGTGATAGTGAGTGACTGTCGCACGCCGTATCTGCCGTAACAGATACCTGTTATGAAATATAATATGCGTATAGTTTTGTGGTTCACACCACTAATGAAAACAGTGTATGTAGAACTGCTGCAGTGAGTTGCTTCATGTTTCTCAGAGGCGGCTGTATTAGCCTCCGCACAGCTCCTGCATTAGGAGCCGGTAAGTGTTATCTTAGCTACAATACACCAGTACATGTGCACTGTCGTCCTTTGTCGCTTTTCAGTTTGCTATTCTGGGGAAAATGCTAATGTCATCATGATGATTCTCAGGAACGTCACCTCGTACGCCTCGAGGTGGTGCAGTTAACATGGATGGCATTAATTATGCATAGATATCTCTGCAACTTGGCAAATCTAGAACTTAGTCAGGCTGTTGAGAATCAGGGCAGGAGTGTGTAGTATATGACTTATATTAACTCATTAGGGCCCGTGGCTAAAATTGTGGATTTTCTTTGGAATTGTTGAGAGGAGAAGTGTGGAAGAGGAGGGATAAAGCAAGAGAGGAGAGGAGGGGGCAGAGAGGATGAGGAGTAAGAAAGAAAGAAGAGAGGAGAGGAGGAGTAGAAAGAGGAGGAAGAGAGGAAGAGGAGAGGAGAGACCAATTAGAACAAATGTTGCATTTTTCCTTATCATACTAAATATAGTCTTAAATGATTTGTTTTCATCATTCACTGCTCATGTCATTTACCAGGTTCATTCTTTAATCACATCTTAAATATAGCTAACAGGTAACTTCTGTTCATGAAAGGGGAAAGCCTCATGGCAACGTTATGACAAGTCTGAAAATAGTCAACATTTAGTAGTTTTCATGCAACAAGATGTTTGCTGTTGAGATTTGTCACCGTACAATAAAAGTGTTTGTCTTGCTTGTCAGTATGATAGCTAATTGTTTCATAAAATATTAATACAAGCCATGTCAACCCTTTTGTACTAATCTGTTTTTGCTCCACATGGTTAATAAGTAAATAAACATGCTCATGGCATATTTAACTACTTTTCCTTTCTCATAAAAACAACATTTTAAAACCATGAATGTTGAACATGAAGCTTATTGATGATTGACTCAACATCCAGTCAAACATGTCATAATAAACTACAGTCTCTGCAGGTGTTTTTAGAGCATACTTAAAGGTTGTGTCTCATTTAAACAGTAAATTGAATGTGTAGATGCCGACAAACGAGAAGGATTTTCTAAAAATCAACTGTTTTAGATTTTAATTATTGAAGGTTACATTTAAGCTTTAATTTTATTCAACAGAGGTGCAGAGGTTTTCTGATCTGTCACAAGATGGATGAGCTTTGTGACTATTTAAGGTTACGACATGTACCTGAGGAAGACATGAGAAGGTAGATTATATAGGAAATGCTTCATTTTGACATTTCACGGTTAAATGGCAAATACAAAAACCTACATTTTGGAAGAGCTTTGTAAATAATATCCGGTGCTGTTTATGCAGGTTTTTCATTGTTGTAATTTTATTCACTTGACTTAAAAATTCTTAGTTTTAGATTGATTCCAGTGTCCTACATCTCCTGACAGATGGCCAGCTGAGAGAGAATCTGCCATCCTATGGTGACCGACAGGAGGAAAAAGAATCCAGTCAAAGCTCTTTGAGCGACTCAGGGGAAAGCTCTCAAGAAACAAAGCTGATCATGCGTCTGACAGAGAGCATCAAACCCCTCCAACGAATGATCAGAAGAATCAAAGAAAAACTGAAATTGGATGGATGCATTTCAGAGAAGAGGAGTTTGTGCAGAAAGTGTAATGAAGGGCAGTAAAAAACAGAACATAATTGACAAGGCTGTGCAGTTGTTTTTTCCAGATGGGAAAAATGCAGATCTTACTGATTTTGACATTGATTTAACTGACTTTCAGCAGCATTGATTCGAGAATAATATCCCAGTCAGGGAACTGTATGAAAAGACAAAATGACAACCAAGAAGAGAGACATTGCCTGTGACATGAATCTGGTGGAAGACAATAGTGATTCAACTGCTCATGAAGAGTCACATGAGGAACCTGATATTTATCACCTCTCTACAGACACATCTGCAACAGACCCTGTGGAGAGAAATACTTCAGATGTCCTTTTTGTTGGAAACAGAACATTTTCTGCAAATGCAAGCAGTGACAGTGTTTGTCTTTACACCACCGTCATCTCCACGGATGCATCTGGTTTGTCAGAACATGAAACGCTCTAAAGCACCGACATGAAGCGATTTCATGAAACATGAAATCGCTTCATGTCGGTGCTTTAGAGGACAGTGGCATCGTGACTTTCCACACAGAAGCATCTCTCAGATGGAGGACTCCAGTCTTCATGTTACCTTGCCTCTCTCTAACAGAGCTGTCTATGGAAACATCCTCCCTCCATGGATATGTGGCAGGAACAAGCCAATCAGAGGGAAAAAGATTGAAGAATATGGTTGTTCTTCATCGTGGAGTAATTCTCAGAAAACTGTTTCTGAGGAAAATATCATGAAGAATGACTTTCACTTTCACTTCTTTCTCATAATTATGACCTTTTATCTCATAATGATGACTTTGCATGGGGATATTTTGTAATGTGTTGTCAAATTTACAATATTTTTATACTATGAAACATAGTTATTGTAATAAAAATATTTTATAAAAAAGACTGGAACATTTATGCTCGATGAAAAAAAAAAAAAAGTATTAGTGCCACGGTTTTTAAAAAAAAGATTGCGTCATGTGAATTCATGAGCATGTTTTAGCATTTCCATAGGCTACTGCAGCCTACAGTTAATGTGACTAGTAAAAACAAACGTTGTGTCTAATGATATGCCTCTGTGGTTCAGTGGCTCATGACGATCCCTGGAGGGACATGCTGCCGGTGTTTCAGCGGGCATATGCCGTTTCCTAACGCCAGCTGCCGCTTGAAAGTGGCCACTGTCAGACTGTCACACCAGTAACCTCCACTGATGCATATTTCCCATAAATGTATTTTTTTCAGTTTTTATTGACAATGTTGCGCAATATAACGCAGTTTCCATTACATGCACATTACTTTTAGCATGTTGAATAGTCAAATGCAATCACACTGTACAGTCTGTTCGTTTACACATGTGGTAGGTTAGGCTGTGGCAAAGTGATACAGAAAGTATTAAGAGCTATTCGGAAACAGGAGCGCTGTAAAAGAGTGTGATGTTTTTTCAGCTCATAGTAGTGGTGTTTGCTGGTCCAGATCCTCTCAGTCTAGGTGAATCTCTCGTTCTCACCACAGAGAAGGACTTGGCTCAAAGTTGGAGGATCTATTACAATTGTAGGGAGGAGCAAATACCCGTGTATGGGGAAGAACCAAAACTATCACCTTAACCTAGTTTGCTTAATCTTGAACTGAATAATTGGTAATGGTGTTCTGTTTTTAAATGTAGGTCACGGACCACAAACCAGAACCTGCCCAACACATTCTACACAGTGTGACCTCCATCTTCTTTGACTGGTGACCTTCTTGGACAGAAGGCGTATGCAACTGTGAAGACAGCAGATGCTTTGGCTGAAAATGTAAAAGTCCTGGATGAACAGGCAAAGAGATGATTTTATACAGATCCAAAAATTAGCTTTTGAATTCTAAAATAAGTCCACTTTGTTTTTGCTATGTGTCTGATTGCATTAAAGATGGGACCAGGTTATTTGTGTATATAAGTTCTGATTGAACTGTTAAAAATCAGGTCTGTATTCACACGTATATTGTTATAGGAATTACATGACATCCACACCGTACCGCTCTTCTCTATGGCCTTCCTGTGTATCTGCATATGGAAGTCTCAGTTCATCAAATTACAAACATGTTTTCGCTCTTACCCTTGTTCAGCACATCCATCCTTGCAGTTTGTGTGATTTGGAGAAGTACAAATGAACTTGATCTGTGTGGTTTTGTTCAAAGCGATTTTTATTTTTCCTGTCCATGACCAGCCCACTAAGGAATCAAGTGGCTGACATTTATTTTTTCATAACTCAATGAAAATAAATATACCTTATATCAAAATATAACAGTTTGAATGAAAAAGTAGATCTTGTGACCCTGAAAACCTGGAAAGTAAATCCAGTGAATTGCATCTACTTTGTTATTTAAAGAGTAATATTTTGAAAGTTCTGCAGTTTGCATTTTAAAAAATGTTTAACCACGGCTTCCTTCTGTGAACGTCAAAACATTTTTTTAAAAAGAAAATAAATAATAAAAAAATGGGTTTTAAAACCCATAAAAAATAATATGATAAAATAATAAAATGCAACTCTCTGATATCGGTACACACCATGCATTAGTTTGTGATGAGTATCTCTAATTTATCAGGACACGTCTGATCAGCCAGAGCTTGGAGATGTTGCTCAGTGACAATGAGTGCAGCTCACTCTCAGCCTGGAAGTCTGTTATCTTTGAAAAGGACTTTATTTCTAAAAAAGCGACTAGCGACGTATTCAAACCATCAGGGATATTCGAGAAATATATTCAAATTGTGATTTCCCCCTATGTATGCTGCTCAGAGTAATCGCAGTCTCTCTCCTCTCCTCTTGCACAATGTAGCTCCTCGCGTACCTTTATTCTGAAAGCCAGGCGCCCATGTCGGAAGTATTATCGTTCCCATGAATGCGTTCTCTTCAGCACTCTGCCGAATAGTGTTGTTTTGTTTTTGTCTATTACTCAAGGCTTTTACATCAGTTGATTTATTAACCATGCATTCATTATGTCAATCCGTGCCATTGACATTGACAGTCTATGGTCCTTGCTCGCACATATTTCCACATTTTATTTTACAATAAGCGGTGATCACGTGGTCAGGTTAAGGGAAGTTGACTTGTGTGAGCCAATAAGCGGCGAGCTGATGATCATGATGTTAGCCATTGGCTGGTTTGAAAGGAAGGCGATTTAAGCGCTAACGGCTTTGCACCGTAGGTTCGTTTGTATTGCTCTGGGAACAGACGGTTTCGGTAAGTTTTTCGACACTTTTTTTTTACTTATTTAGTAACGTTACATGAGTAAGTGTTCACTTATGTTCACGTTTACCAACTTAGATACCCACATGATTGTAGCAATACTTGTTATATGTTCATTACAATCAGTTTATGGAAGTTATGTTTAACGTTAGGTCGCCAGTTTCCCCCTCGGTCACATCTCAGAAAATGACTTCCAAAACGCTATTCGGTAGTTTAATGTCAACTTTAAATTACCACAGCAATTGACCTGTTTTCTCGACTAAATACACTTATTCTGTGAAGATTTTTCCAGTCATATTTCTGCCCGTTGCGTCAAAAATACAGCTATCAGGTGCAACGTTAACCGAGGGATAACGCAAACTTCTTCACAGGGGAGTTTTTTATTTTAACATTTGTCGTGTTTACTGTTTTCTTGTTTAGGTGAGTTGTTGAATAACGCATTTTAAGATTATGGCCGAAAGCGACTCCGGTGATCGCTACGAGTTTGATGCCCCGTCCCACGTAGTCGACCTCGTAACGTTAGCGCTGCAGAATGCTGAAAGCGAAGATACGTGGTTCGGTAAGTTTCCCGTCACCATCTTAACCTCACTGCTATTCAGTTAACTTTGACTTGATGTAAACTTGCTTTTACAACTTGCTTCTTTCGCCTCCTACACATTTAACAATGCAATTTAACGTGAACGTTTTTTTTTATTTATTTATTTTTTTTTTACTTAAACGCTCATCTTATATTTGTTTATTTACTTATACGCATTACATATATATACATTTTAGAATTGTTATACTGTCTCCTACTGTGTATTGCAACTGTTGCACAACAATTTCCTATAAAAAAAAGTTCTATCTTATCTTAAGACATTTTTTATAAATTTTTTATCAATGACTTAATTCAACACCTAAAGAGCAGTTTCTCTTTAGTTAGATACTATTTCAATGTTTATCATTGAATAATTGAACACCCCCAGTTCACTGCAGCTTCTGATCTGCTCCTAACTGGTCTGGAGGACTGCCTGTTCAGTTGGATCCCTGTGGGGTTTGTTCCACTTCAGCATGTCTGTCTGAAAGGGATATTGCTGTTTTGTTGACTTTAAGCAGGGTATGATTTGCCATAAGAGGGATGAGGGGTATTTTTGAGTTGTAACAATAAAACGGGCCTAAATGCTACAACAATTGAAACTGATAATAGCTGCCCATACTAAAGTACAGAGTAGATTACCTGTTATTTAGGTTAGAGTAACTATCAACAATTTGTAAAATTAGTCAACCTCTTGATCTTTGACTGTCTCTTATGTGCAGAACAACAGAGCAGTGGAGCAAATTGCCGTCTTATAACCCCTTTGAGGACTGACAAAGCCTTCAGGAGCAGCCATGAACTGGACCTGCCTAGAGCCATCGTAGCCCCTCAAGTCAAGACAGACAACAATGCTGGTTGGTTTTCAATACATTATGGATGTGGTGGTGGTTTAGTAGTCGGGCTTCCAAATAGAACACCGGAAGGTTGTGAGTTCAACACCAGGCTGCCACCATTGAGCTCCACTTAACCCTGAGCTGCTCCAGGGGACATTAGGAAAATAAATATCAACAGATCTGTTTTTTGCAAATAAATCCTCCAAACATGTCTGTGAAATACACTTGGGTAGCTTTCACACTGACCTGTAGTTCTCTGCTGTATCCCAGTGAGCTTTATTGTGTTAAATGTTGGAATTGCAATGTTTACGGATATACAATGACTATTTAAAGCTGAACTCTTGTGTGACTATCCGGTAGTCTTCTGTTATTCGACGAACAGTCCTCTTGACATGATACTCCTCAATATTTCAGGTCCTAGTCCACCCACATCTCCACCTCCAAACATGGTCACATCCTGGGATGCTGGATCTCATGCTCACACTGGTGCACGGCCAAAGAGGACCACTAATCAACCCCCTGCCCAGCCACGCAGGTAAAGTCCTTGTGATGATTGTGGCACATTAACTATAGGATTAAAGTGTTTGTTTTGGTACTGCTTTTGGAATAGAGATTACAACTTTCAGTTTACACATCAGATTAAGTTTACACTCTCCGAGGAATAGTATTCAGACTTGTATAATGTCTGTGGCTCAGAGTTGTCTTTGTTTGGAGCTTGACAACGACACATTTCATAGAAACCAAGGTTTCGTCTAACAAACGGTGCGATTGAGTTGTATCGTGTGTGTGTGTTTTTTAGGGTTTCAAAACGTAAAGAGATGACCAGCGGTCCAGCTCCACCACCATCAAAGAAACACAGAAAGTAAGTGTCATAACTGTCCTGTCGTTTCCTCAAGATGCCCTTTACACCAGAAATCTTCCACATTTACAGGCCACTAAATGGACTGTTGGTCCAGTATCAACACAGATGGGTTTCTTTTTACACCTTTACAGAATGCACTTGTGTAACCTTTTTGTCTTTCAAGTTTTCAACTGTAGTGCTTTTGTTCTAGAACCCCTGAAGCCCGAAAATCCAGCAGTGTCCTCCGCAGCAAGGGGAAGCTAAATACCAGGACTGTGCCGAAAACCCAGGCAGCACCTTCAACTACTTCCAACACAGAGTGAGTCTACCAGTGAAAGTTAGTGTTCACCGGTGTTTTTAAAGCTTTGAATAGGAGATTTCCACTTTGTAAATGAGTTTGAGATGGAAAGCAGGTTAAAGCTGCATTTTTGCTGATTTTATAGACATGTTCAAAACGGGCCAAGTAGCTCTGAAGACCAGGAGCTGGAGCGCATCAGGAACCTCCAGAATGAAGTGGCTCTGCATCGTAAGCAGAACGAGGCTAGCTACAAGGCTGCGCTGGCTGGCAGTGAGTGGATATTACTGACTGAATGCAACCATTATTGAATGCTTATGTGCTGGCTAACTCTTTGTTATTGTTTTTTTTAAAGAAAGTTGTGAAAGGAAGTCTGGGTCACTTTGATTTCAGATCCACCGCCAAAGAAGATAGTCCTGTCAGCGACTGTGCCCAAAGAGTTCCACTTCAACACGAACAGTCGCATTAAGGCCACCGCTTCATCCAGTGCAGCCCTGAAGGAAGTGGACTTTATCAATCAGCTTCGCAAACCCTCCTCCCCAGTAAGTACTTCGTGTGTGTGTGTGTGTGTGTGTGTGTGTGTGTGTGTGTGTGTGTGTG
>CALSBV010012141.1:249486-276353 GCA_943590825.1 Bovichtus diacanthus
GTGTGTGTGTGTGTGTGTGTGTGTGTGTGTGTGTGTGTGTGTGTGTGAAAACCAAACTGAGTAGAAAGAGGTGGATGTCTTGTAAAGTCTTATCGCCACAGGGAGAGAGGACTTTCTGTGCAATAATACGTCTTTTTTTTTTTTTTTTTTTTTTAGGCAAAGGCTATGAAAGGTGCCACTGTGCCAAAACCCTTCAACCTGTCCACAGGCAACAAGAGGGAGGTGGAGGAGCCGGCTGCCTACGTGTCCATAGCTCAGCAGATCCAGCAGTTCCAGAAAAGAACCCCCGACCGCTATCATCTGCGAAGTCGCAAGAGTCGAGAGAAAGGTATGCAGGATGCCCGATTTTTGTTTTTTAAGATGGGTTAAAATGTTTGTTCTGCGCAATGCGGGTTAATCACATTGATTCATCTGTTTGTTTTTTCTCAGGGCCATCTGCAGCGAAGGGTGATAAGCTGAGACTCACCCAGCCTCACACGCCACACCTGATGACCCGCCAGAGGAGCCGGCCACCCACTGCTAAGAGCAGTGCTGACCTGGAGGCTGAAGAGCTGGACAAACTCCACAAGTAAGAACCTTCCCTGTACTCTTCCTGCTCTGTCAACAGGGTTCTGTAACTTTCCTAAACTGACAGTCAAGCCCGCTTACTGCAGCGATCAGCCAAATATGCACAGATGTGAAAATGGCAAGTTGCACCGGGAAATGTAATGCCTGGTAAACAGTTTTTCTGATGACAAGCAGCATGCTTTCGGATGTTTCATTTGCCTTTTTAACATTCAACTCTGACATTCAAGGGTAGCCCCAAGGTGAGCTGTTCAACTTCCTTTTTGACAGTGCAGAGCCAGTACATCCCATTGACTATCTCGTTAAATATATGCAGCTGCTCTACTTGTGACTGGCATTGCTAATTCATGGGGAATAAGGCTGGAAAGATTCCTTTTTTATATACTTGTATTGTCTTTGATTAGGCAAGTGTTATAACGGATTAGAGACTTAGTTACCATTAATCAGTGATATTTTCATAAAATTCTCCATAAGACCTCCAAGACAGGAAATGTCTGGACTGACATTTGACATGAAAGTGACTATGGATTGTTCAGTGGTTAATTTTTACCTATGCCAGGATATTCCTCTCTAGTCTATAGAGCTTCATGTCAGAGCATCAACTGTTTTATGTCATGGGGCCTTTTTAAATGTGTTTTTAATCACAGGTTTAAGTTCAACGCCTTGGAGCTCAACAGGAAGATTTTGGAGAGCGCAGAGTGCCTAAAGAAGCCGGCAGTGAAGGAACCCACTGTACCTGAAGGCTTCGAGCTGCAGATTGAAAAAAGGCTCCATGAGAGACAAGCCAACAAGAAGCCTCAAGAAGCTGAAGAGAAGCCGCACAGCTTTAAAGCCCAGCGTCTGCCCAAAAAGATCCTGGAGGGAGTCGTGGTGAGTTACAATCCCCTGAAGCTTTGAGGTTTTTTCAATATGGATGTAGTAACGAGAGGATTTCCTCCTCAACAGGGATTGCCAGAGAAGAAAGTTCTGCATCCAACTGTGCCAGAGTCTCCAGCTTTTGCCCTGAAGAAGAGGGTTCGTATGGAGCCCAAGATTGAGGAAGTAAGGACACATCTTTTAATTCAAAGCTGTGATATTTTGACCTTTCTTCAACTTAAGTAACCTTTTTTTTTTTTGCTCAGGTAAAACAACCCTCACCAATCAAGGCCCCCGCAGTGCCTCATTTTGGCCTCCCTTTCCAGCCCCAGCTACAGGAGAACCACCATGTGGAAGTCTGTCCTTTCTCCTTTGAAGAGCGGGATCGAGAGAAGAGGGCACTGAAGGAAAGAAGGCTGGAAGAGAAGCGAAATGGAGAGGTAGAGTTCCACTACCACAACCTGTGTCCTTAAAATTCCAGAGTAAAGACCCAACCGTTAAACCCCTTTCTGCTATTTTGCTATTTCCTTGAACTTTTTCTAGGTTCCACAGTTCAAGGCCCAGCCGCTGCCAGACTTCGACGCTGTGATCCTCCCTGAGAAGAAGAAGCTGGAGCCCACCAAGCCTGAGCCCTTCAGACTGCTCTTAGATGAGCGGGGAGCTGTGAGGAGCAGTCGCTGGGAACAGATGGTACGAGTTCATCTGCCACTGAACACATTTGAATTCTCAATGATGACCAACTTTAACTTGAAATTCAAACATGAACTGTGCTTTTTTTTTTTTCTTTTTTTTTTTTCTCTTCCTCCCTTCTTCTTCTAGGTGAAAGAAGAGCAAAAACGAGAGGAAGCAGCAATATTCAAAGCCAGGCCCAACACAGTCACTCATAAAGAGCCTTTCCAGCCCAAAAAGGAGGCGCGGGCTACAGTGGGTAAGTCTGTTAACACCAGAGCTGCACTGCCCCTCACAGAATGGTGACTGGGTATAAGCCTGCCATTGGCCGGCTATCTGTTTTTGCAAGAGAGCACAGCAGCTGCATTTTAGGCTTAGCGCCACCCAAGACTATTTTACTTGGTATAAAGAAATGCAAACAAGCTAGAGTGCGTTTTCCCTTTTTTATATCTGAATGATAACATATGGAGGTTCTGGATATGTAAAACTAAACTGACCCTAACCTGTTTTTGCCTGAATCTGTGACATACTGATTCTTTAACATGGCCCAAAGCACAACGCATGGAATACTGTGACACTATTAAAACCCCCTGAAGAGTGCTCTGGGGCTGCAGTATGAACCTGCTACCTCTGTCAGGGCACTAATGCGTTGTTATTCCACAGTTGTGGAGGCCTTTGAGCTGTCGACAGAGAGGAGGGCCCAGGAGCGCCAGGAGTACGAGCGTCTGACCACGGAGAAGGAGACTTTCAGGATGCTCATGGAGGAGCAGCAGAGACGAGAGGGGGAGCAGAGGGAGAAGGAAGAGATCACCAGGCTGCGGCACGAGCAGGTCATTGCAAAACGCGGTTCGATTCATGACATGCATTACTGGGAATACTCGATTGGTGTGGTGGTAATTTAGCTGTTCTGACGTGACTTTGGACAATCGTTCTTCAGCTCAACCTTTTTCAGAACCTCTTTCTTTGCTTAATGTGCACAGGAATTTGACTTGGGGATACAGTGCAGTTAAACATTAAAAGAAGCAGGTGCTGAAACACCAAGACATCAGCTCATTATGACCATCTTGGCTTGTTTTATCCTTTTTTAGGTGGAGCATTGATTAACATATGGAAATGACTAGTATTGTGTTTTTCAGTCTGACATGAATGTTCTTCACCTGCAGGTTCACACTGCTCAGCCCATCAGACACTACAAACCTGTAGCAGTGAAGAAGAGTGAAGTTCCTCTTACGATCCCACAGTCCCCAAACTTCACTGACCGCTTCCGCGTGTGATCAGCCAGCCTCAGGACGCAATCTTACAACTTCAAATGTGTTTTCATCTTTCCTATTGTTAGTCTGTAGAATACTGCCTGTAAAGTTGTAAACTGTATTTGAAATGCCCTGTTTTTCTGTTCACCTGTTGTATATTCGCTTTTTTTCCCTCAGCTTTGCAATTGGGTTCAGTGTCTTTCTCACACTTTTACATGTTGAGCTGCCTCGCATATTCTCTTTTTTTAATATAATGCTTGTATTAAATAAAGGTTATAAAATATAACCAATGATTATTTGAAATTCTTAATTTTACTGTAATATTAAATGGCAGCATAACATGTAACTTTAGCTTTTAAACTTGGAAACTACAGAATTGTGTGATGCTTTGCTAAATTCTTATTTCTGAGTTATTATATTGAAACTTTAAAACAGCGCACCTATTTGTGGTAATTTTGCCTGGATGCATTACAGAGAAGGGGAGTGTCTAGGCAGGGGCACCTTTCTGTTGGGGGCCCTGAGAAGGCTCTTGTTTTTATTTTCGTTCTTTGCAAGTTAGTTTTTCAAATTGTACGCTCCACTGAAGTTTTTTAATGACTGAATGTTAAGGTACAATGTGTAAGATGTGCCAAGACTTCAAATTTATAACATTAAAAAAAACAAACTAAGTATATCAACAGTGTGAGGAGGTAACGGTGGACGCCTGTGTTGTTTTGCAGAGATCTACTGACATTGTAACCACAAGTTCCTCTAGAGGCGACAGTGAGTCTGCAGACAGAAGTATAGCTGCTTCCTGCACATTTGATAGATTGTTTGGCTTAAATACAAAGTGGCAAATGAGAAAACAACTTGCACACTTGCCTCGTCCGCTCTGAGTCAAACGTGTGGCGGCTGGGAGACGGACAGAGCCCCCCCCCCCCCCCCCCCCCCTCCAGGGGGGAAGGGGTCCTGACTCACAGCCGGATCTTCAAGCTTTCTGTTGCTGCCGTTCTATAGGTTACCCAGCATATGTACTTGTATAGTTTTATGTATTGTGCTCACCTGGTGCACTTACTAAATGTTGTGGTTATGAAAGTTACCACTTCACATCAGTGGGAAAAATGGTCATCAGATCTAAAGTACATTTTTTTCTGGGGGTCCCTTAGATTGATTTGGCCATTGAAATATGTACTACTAAATTGTAACTACATTTATGAAGGAGGCAGGCCTGCAATATTACCCAATCTTGGCTGTTAAGTGTTTTTCTGAGAGAACTGGAAATATAGAAAGAAAATGGTGCAAATATAATTTCCACAAGGTTTACAGATGTAACCCTAAATGCAGGTGCAGGAGGTTCTAAATGTAAACTGCCATGTGTTCCTTCAAACTATCCATTACCATGTTACCTTACAGTATAAACATAAAGCATTGTATATGGTTTATTCACTGCTATAACAGCCATTCCACACGTCAACTGAACAATAACTTGCTCATGATTGTTCAGACTAGAAGTTTATATCAAAGTGATATGTCGATGTTAGATTCACTACTTGTTACTGCCGTCCACAAGGAAAACCAGTCATTTCTAAATTTGAATATTGCTGTATTTACATCACTGAAATGTTTGACTTAAACTATCAGAATTCATGTCTGAATCTTACGGTGGCCCTAAAAGCTCAACACTTTTTCAAATTAAGAAAATGCCTGCAACCGGACATAATTAAATGAATGTCCATACCAATTTAATAAAACGTGCTCAGGGTTGAATAAAAATATTCAAATATAGAAAACACAAGTGAATACAGAAACACTGTTGGGACCCTCAAAGTATGGAGATAAAGCTATTGACTCAATTTCCCATGATCCTTTGTGTCAAGATGGTTCCTCCTGCTGGACTTCCTTCATGTACCATCCGACCTCTACAGCTCATCCAGAATGCTGCAGCCCAACTGGTCTTTAACCTCCTCCAGTTCTCCCACACTACACCTCTCCTCCCTTCACTGGTCACAGTGGCTGCCCCAATCTGCTTCCAGACTCTGGTGCTGGCTGACCTGCAGTGAATGGATCAGGCTCTTCCTACATCCAGGCCACGGTCAAACCACACACCCCAGCTCGCTCACTTCGCTCTGCATCGTCCAATCGGCTCGCTGCTCCCTCACTGTGAGTGGGACCTAGAGACCCCTCAAATAAACCTGTCTGTTTGCTATCCTGGCTCCTAAAAGGTGGAACGAGCTCCTCACTGATGTCAGGTCAGCAGGAAGTCTTCACTGCTTCCATTGCAGACTGAAAACACACCTGTTTAAACTGCACCTCGGCCAATAAAAAATGTACATGTAGCACTAAATTGGTTGGCTTATTTGAAGCTAATGGTTGAATTTGTATTCTGTTATTTCTGTATGCTGCACTTACTTCAGTTTGGCTTATTTAAAGCTGATGTACTTGCTAGATTCTCGCTGTTTGGAGTCGTATCCTCATGATTGTTTGCACTTATTGTAAGTCGCTTTGGACAAAAGCATCAGCTGTAATGTAATGTAACGTAAAAAAGATGACGAGGATAAATGAACGCCCTCTGTGTGCGCCCTCTTGAGTTGTTTATTGCTTACCTCACTTCCTCTTCTGTTCTCATGCACTGATTGGCTGAAGCTGAACAGCCAATCAGTGATTTATTTTGCCAACAGTTTCTGTTGCCGATTCTTGCTCACCGACAGCCGATATCGGCTCGGTGTGTCACGGCCTTAACACCCACAACAAAGACAGCAGCTTCTCTTCATCTCAAAGGTTTCACATGAACTATATATTATATACATCATATTGTACTTTCATGAACTGAACCTCAAATAGGCATAGACAATATTTAGTATACATTAACTTTACACAGCTAAATAAGCATAAATTGCTTTACTGTTGTAAATGTTTGTACATGTGTTGATTTGGCTTTAGTGTATTGTGTGATCTGTTGTATTGAGCTAATGGGTTGTTTCACCAGGTGATTATGTGAAGGTCGTGACACACCGAGCCGATTATCAGCCGTAGGTCAATGTCGTTGAGTCTGTCGGCCTAGTTTTTGCAGTGTTTCACACCGTCGGTACTTTTCCGCCCTACCGACAATGGCAACGCGAGGCGAGGAAGCGAGGCGGCTCCGTTGCCATTTCTTCTTTAATTCTTTTTAGATGTGTACACACAGACAGAGCCGCATGCACATTAACCATCTTCTTAGCCCGGCACCATTATCATACACGTCACGATCTCACAATAATCGTGAATTCGCCTTTTACACAGTGACAGAGTTAAGTTTGTGCGCGTACTGACAGTCACCGCGCCCCGACAGACACACACATCCACACACTCTCTGATTTGTGTACATATTCCCTTTTCATTGCTTAATATTAGATATTGTGTGTTTTGCAATATACATGCTGGTTTGTTTAATATTGTACAAGAGTGAGTATTGCCTACCTCTACTGTCAAATAATTCCGAAATCCTTCAATCTTCACTAGCTCTTAATATGGTCATTTAGTTTAGTTATTAATTTAATTAATTAATCAGATTTCTCAAAGTATATTTTGAGACTGTTTTATGAGGCTACAATAACTGGCTATCATTTGACTTTATTTTTTACAAAGTTGGGGCCCCTAGAGGTGGCTTAATGTAAAATAAGTCATACTAGTTAATATGATTGATAATTATATTAAATGTAATAAATATTTGATAATTATTCATTTCTTTTGATAGCCTTTTTTTTATTAGCCTGGCAATTCCAACAATCTGACGAAATACACTAAATTATTGTGAAAGGCTAACGCTACATGAGCTGACTATGACGGTAATAGTTGCCTTCAGAACCTGTAATATCAAACTGAACAACTGGTAGGTTTTGCTGACATAAAAAATAAAATCACTGCTTTAGTTGTTTATCAGTTTAAAATGAAATAACTGCCCTCAGTTTTGGCCTTTTTAGCTTCCATACCTGAAGGTTATTTCAGATAAAGACTTGAGTTCAGTCCTCTGACACGACAACAGTTTAACCACAGTTCAAACTCTTCAGTTCACAGCTTTATTCAAGTTGTGGTCAAAGCAGTTTTGGCCTTGTAACAAGAAATGACAACTGTGTGAGTATGCTACAATTGAAGTAACTCAGCTGACCAACATCAGTGTATGCACAAGAAAAGGTGAGCGCTGATTCCAGAATGAAATCTCACAAAAAGCAGTTATGTTGCAATTGCAAAACAATTTAGGGAGTGTGGCTTTTGTCAAATATACACAAAATAAATAAGAGATGCTTAACAGGCTTTAGAAGTTTCTCAGTTCAAGAAAGAATTTGAAAATAATTGCTTTGGATATAAAAGAAGGCAGTCAGTATAACTTACTAAAGTAACATTTTCCATTTTCCACAAACATTTGTAAGAAATTGAAGCAAAACGCCTGGTGATTTCCTGAGAGAAGTCAAGGCCCACCTGGATTTCTGATCCACATCACGCACTGCAGACCAAACAGGATCCGCTGCAGTGGCTCTTTATAATGATGATGAAATATTGGCTTCATAACTCTACTCCCAAAACTACAGCCAAAGAAAATCTTAAATGTAATACTGCTGATTTGTAGACAATGAGGCCCAGTCCAAGTGTCTCCTGAAGAAAGGGCTTAAGATTAGGTAACATCGACATATTCTTGAATTCTTTTAATTGAATTAGCACTAACCAGTTAGTACACAGTAGGACTGGAGCTTTGCTAATACAACCTTGATGCAAACTCAAGTGGGAGATATTAAGTTCCTAATATGAGCTAAGCTCCAAAAACACTGGATCCTTCACTTCCCATAATACAATTCCATAACCTCTTTTGATCCCGTCATTTCCTGGTGCACTGCAGTTTGTAGTCCAGGCTGTCTGTTAACGTGTAGGCCAGAAGTGAAGTTTGTAAATGTTGCATAGAAGACCTTGTGAACAACTTGTGTTGCAACATATTTACAACAGGAAGACTGAATGCTTGCTCTTCAGAAACAAAAAGCAAATGCCAACATTGTTCCAAAAGTTAGTTCAGAAGTGCGACTAAAGTAACACGTATGACGAGGTTAGTGTGTGTTCTGGCTACATGTTAGCTACTTCATCCTTACCGCACTTTAGATTCTCATCTGGCTGAACATTTATTATCCTTTATACTGTTCGTTGGTTTTAAACAAGTTGAACAAAAAAAAATCACATTTTATATTAAGACGTGAAGTGTAATAAAAATTCAGTGACTATATCCTACAGAGATGAGCAGCGGGCTACAGAGCTCTGTAAGCTAACGTCTTTCTAACTCTTACTTTTCAAGTGACATCACTTGAGAACATTTATCATCATTAATAGAAGCATATCTCTCTCTGGAGACATTAAATTATATAATAATATTTGTTTTGCTGTACTGCTCCACAACATCTGGAAAAACCCTGACGTGTGAATGTGAGTTTCTACTTGGTTAAGTTACTTGTGTTTTCCCTGTTCATTCCACTCTGTGCACCATGTACACACTACCAGGTGGGATTATAGTGACGGTGAGATGTACTTTGATTCAATAGTGTAACATTATCAATCATTGCAGTTGGTATTGTGATGAGGTGTTGCACGTTCCCAAAGCAGTTAGCACTGAGTCACAATATGCTGAACGAGCAGTTAACCTGAGCCTTTCAAACCCCTGGAAGGCAGGGTTCCTATGCCTCCTTAAAAATCTAATTCAAGGACTTTTCAGGCTCAATTCCCTCAAATTCAAGGACACGACATGCCATAGTTTGAGACGAGGATCAAGGTTAATTACCTTCGAACTTTCTCGAGGCGGTGACAGGTGGTGTGTGAAACCACAGGAGACACACATGCAGACAGCCGAACACAGCCTTCGCAGCGAAGTAAAAAAAATATCCAAAGAACTTTAATTTCTATTCTTGCACAAAATAGTAAATTAAAGCACTTTCTATTATTGTCCATTTTCAAAAACTTTCAAGGCCTTGATTTTTTTGCCCCTCAAATTCACAAACTTTCTAGTGTTTCAAGGACTTATACCCATAATGCTAAGTAGGTCTGAGGAAACAGCTGTTGTAAAAAGTTCTCCTCTAATGTGGTGATAACATGTTCATGATATGGACTTGACATTATGCACCCGTGTTTTTACATTTCATCATAGAACACTGATATTCTACTGCTAGTAGGCTGATCAAAGTCATACATTGTATAAAATTCTTGAAGACAGAAAAAACATAATTTTGGACATTAAAACAAGCAAACGGACTAATGAGAAGAGCAAAGGTCAGCACTCCAAATGAGAAAACAGAGAGCAGCTGTGATGCTGAAGGATGTGGCCAGCAGTGTGTGTCCTCTTTGTTTCGGACTAGCCAGTGATGTACGCCATCTTTGGGAGTTCAGGGATCCACAAAGGACACCGCGATGTAGCGGACACCAGCGGTGGTCGGCAGGCCTTCATGGTAGTGGGTGAGGCGGCCTGGGTGCAAGAGGGTCCAGCCTTTACGAGGAGCCTCAATGGAGCAGTCATAGCGGATGAACCTGCATCCACCCCCCTGCAGTCACAACACAACACACATCATCACCTGACGCCCGAAGGACAACTGGGCGGTTTTGCTTGTTTTAGCCAAGTTTAAATCACCTCCCTCGTTAAAGTGTGTTTTGACTTTTGACCAACTCAACTGGTTTGGCGAGTTTCACAAGCAAATGAACTTTTACGGAACTGCAGGAACTTAACAAAAAGTAATGCCAACCATTTCCTGGCACTAAATGTGGGCACTGCTCAGAGGGTGCTACATATGCAGGTTTCAGGTACTTTCACGTGGCGTCAGCAGCGCTGTCGATCGTTTTTGGGTAAAGCAGAACAAACAGGTTCTTGTAGTTGAGCTTGTAAGAATGTCCAGGTTACAGGTTGTGAAGCTCCTGCAGTAGAAAAGGGCTCATAGTGTAGATCAGTCCTAATGGACACCAGCCCTCATGTCCCAAATGTGTTCCTTTGTACTGGTTTTGATCGGATGTTATTTAACATTTATTTAGTTCTGTTTTTCAGTGGTTTGGTGCCGTTTGAATTAGTGCTTCTACCTGCTGGCTGTTGGTTTCAAACATTTACTTTTTACTCTTAGCTACCAAATACTTCCTTTTTGATTTTTTTTCAAACTACTTGAGCTCCTCCATAATCTTTCCTCGTGTCCCTGGTGGAAAATGACCCCTGGTTGGGAATCACTTGTGTAAAGCGTTAAGAATTATTGCTATAACCTGCAGTTTAATACACCTGTGCAATGATTTAGAACAATAGTCCCTTTTCACTGCAGACATTTGGTCATATCCCAGTAGGAAAGGCCCAGGTGTAAATAATGAACGATCATTTTTACGTGATCATTATTGCCCATTGTGTTTGTCACCAACGTTTTAGCCAACATGATGCCAGAATAAACAGCAGGGTTTTCACTACCATTATAACACTTGGCTATTTCGCAGACATTGCACATTTTTGTCAACAGAGAAAATGGTATTTAAAATCAAATATATCATTTATCGCAATTATTTCAGGGACAGTGTTTGGCCAAACAAAAGTAGTTGTCATGACAGGCCTTATTGAAATGTCATTGATTGCATCACCAAGAAGAGGCCTGTACAAGTTGATTTTCATAGTAGACTGAAATCAATAGAAACCAATGGCTGCATGGAAGGTAATAAATCCATCTAAGAGCTTATTGTGTGCTTTGCAAAATCAGCAGTAATTCCAAGTACTGCAAATTATCAAATAGTTGCCTGAATGAAGCAGGCTTATATTAGGGAATGTCCCTCATGTCTAATTCCTCCTGTTAAATGCCAACTCCACACGTGTTGATACATAATGTCCATTTACACAGCGTTGGATTCAGTACAAGTCATGTTTACCACTCCGCTGAAAACACTCTTTTTTACACTTAATTCCAATCTCTTATACTTTGATGTTTTTTTCTGATCGCTGTTAAGTTGCTGTGAGTGAAACTCAACACTTCCTGCGCAAACAATTCACATTAGAAGTCTTCAAGCGGCTTAATGGGTTATGGGCTTTTATTGTGAAAAACCTGTGTAAAGTGTTGACTTTCAAAAGTAAAAAATGGCCAAGTTGAAACAACTAGTAATTAGTACATAACAAATAAACATTAACATGCGTACTGATGCTGCGGAAATGGACATTATACTGAATTTAATCTGCCTGCCACGATCGTAATATCAGCTTTATTATTTATTTTTTGAATTAGGGGTATATGTGATTTCTATTTGATGGCCTATAACAAGCAAAACCACTTGGGTTATTGTTAGAACTCTTATCCATGATCAAATATTATGTACATCATATTGTACTTGAAAAATGTCAATATTAAATAATGTAAGGTTCAATCCTCACAAAGGCTTGTAGGACGTCCTACACACTACGCTATATATCACCATAGCTTCTTCACAAATGATTCAAACTGTATTTAGCAGGTATATCTTCTCAGTTTCAATCCACGTGGCATAAACCAATAATAACGTGGCCTAATGGATGATTGTTTAGTTCAGCGTATATTCAATACTCAATGTAGAGAAACAACATGGATACAACAATAAAAACAAGGCTTCTAGCTTCAGCTTCATGCAAAGAAGACAGACTCACAAACACAGAAATGACACGAAATTTAGAAACACCAGGGACGTAGATGTACATGCCAGAAATATGATGGCATTCCATTTTCAATGACATAATTTCTGATTTCAGCATCATGCTTTGTCAAACCTTTGTGCTACTCTGTGTTCATGTTCACCCTGAGGCTGGACGGTGCATTGTGTATTACACTCTGTTGTATTGTCTTACCCTTATGTGTAGAATTGGCAATAATAATTAAAACAATTATTCTTATTATGTTGTGCAATACTACCTTCTTTACATTATAATACCAGCAGTCTCTATCTGGGACACATTCTTGATATATTATTGTCTCATTCCTAATTCCAATACATTCATATCTGTTTGTACAAACTGTCATTTTAATTATGATTTAAGGTGCTAAGTTTGCCAGGTGTTGTCTAATACAGTTGCATGGGTAATGGGATGTTGTAAATAAAATGACTGACTGTCCCTGTTGGAAACAAGACATTTGTACGAACCTCTAAACACACTCACCTGGTAATCAAGGCCCCCTTGATTGAGTGCAATGTTTATAGTGAATGTGGAGGCGTCATGGTGAGGTTTCAAAGACGGCTGCTCATCTGGCTTATATCTAACTACAAAGGCCAAGTCAAACTGAGCCTGCAAACACACAGACACACAGAAAGGAGTCATGCAAGCATTTGCATAGAAACTGCTGATCTGGCCACAGACAGTGTTGTACACGTATGCCCCTCGCAGCACCTGCTCAAAAACGAAAAGCATCAGCATGGTTCCCACTCCAGCATTCACTTTCAGAGATGGAGCAGAGAAGCAGCAGAGAGAGAAGTGCAGATCCCCTGCATCATCATATCCCGGAGCTTCTATGAGCTGCCAGCCCCTCCCCATTTACCTGGTAGTCAACGTCTTTGCTGTTGAGAGCTATGTTAATAGTGAATGTGGAGGCATCATGGTGAGGCATGAGCAGGGGCTGCTCATCAGGTTTGTACCTCACCACAAAGTTCAAGGGAGTGGCACACTGATGAGAGAAGACATGTTAGGCAGCAGCAGCACAGGAACCAGCGGGAGAGCTGCAACTGATGGTTCCACTCGTGTTCAATCATCCTCTCACACAGTATTCAGTAAATCTATAAACTGTCAAAGATAATGAATCATATGACTGACATCGGTAACAGTGGCTGATTTTGTCCTACAAATGTTTGTGCATTTTTCTACTTAAATAAATGATTAATCAATCATCAAAATGACGAGTCAGTCATCTGATCATTTATACAACTTCAGCACCACAATGCCAAGAACCACTGCATTTTCATATAAATAGCAATGGTTTGATTCACTCTATGGAAAAAATAATAGAGCACAATGGTTAACCAAGTCATAAAAGCTGGTAACATTTAAGTCTTATGATATTCTATATTTTTCTTATTGATGATAAACCTTGTCAAACCAACATTGAACGTATATCTACTAAAAGTATTGTGTGTGTGTGTCACTGTCCTCTTCCTCTGTGCCATAGAGCTCCATTGTTGAAAAAACCCCAATTAAAAGCGCATCACTGAGACACTGTTGCACTGGGTGACACGTTCCTTCATCACCATGAACTCACACACTGCTCTCACACCGTCCTGCTGCCACAAACTGTATTCTCTGACCTAAAGCCACCTGTTAGTTCATTCTCTGCTTTAATCACTGATTCAACAAGGACGTTGTCACACCATACATCTGTCTGACTGTTTACTAGTACCATAAGTTCTCAAATAAAATCTCAAAATGTACCTCAACAGCCTAAAGAATCAGGCCTTTATTTGAAACAGGCTTATATTAGAGAGGGCCTTTATTTTCTAATTTCCCCTGTTCCTTAAGTATATTTTATAATACTTTGGCTGCTCCCGCTTCCTCCATTTTTACCTGTCGTCTTGATAAATTCAGTATAATGTACATTTCCATAGCACTACTTCCATCATCCATCGCTTCCACTTTGCCATTTGTTTGATTGTTGTTAAGATGCCGTTAATGAAACAATACTTCCTGCACAATGATTCAAATTAGAAGCTGTCCAGGGGGTCAAAGGCGTGACTCTTCCTTTTCCTGGTAGGGTTTTCATTTGAAACATCTGTAGGAAGTATTGAGTGTCGTTTTATTAAGTAGCTTAGCAATGATTAAAAAAAAAGAAGCGATTGGATGTAATTAGTGAATGAACACGACTTTGTTGTTGAACTAATGGAATCAGTGCTGTGGGAAGGTAAATTATGCTGAATGTGTGCCAGTAGTCGTGTTTCCGTTCAATAATCAAGCAAATTATAAGCAAACTTTTAAATTGTTGCAAAACAGAAATGTGAATTAGACGCTCTTCCATCAACTGGTTTGGAGTGAATAAACTGGGCTACACAGAGCCAGGGGAGCTCCCATCAGGGGGGGAAAATCATAGATCTGTGGGGGTCGCTAATACATTACCAGCAACCCTAATTTTAATCACAAATAATGCATTTTTTTATGTAATGACTATGTTTCTATTTACAAGATTAATGAGCGAGAAGATGTTTTCCAAAAAAATTATGCACCATATTTTCTCGTGAATGACACAATTGGGAAAGCACGAGCCGTGACTGTTAGAACCATTTGGGAGGAGCCACTCCAAGTATCAGCCAACATTATCTTAAGATTATATTTAATAGAAAGTGGTAGCTATTTATATATTGATCTCCGCCCCTGATGTTAGTATTGTCCATATTTCATGCTGTCCGGAGACCAAGGCAATATAAATATATATCGGGAAGACGCTAACATCAGAAACAGCTGATCAGTCGTGTGAGTTAAATGTTTGCTTCGTCAGAATTTAT
Organism: Bovichtus diacanthus; assembly: GCA_943590825.1. Lineage (NCBI taxonomy): Eukaryota > Metazoa > Chordata > Actinopteri > Perciformes > Bovichtidae > Bovichtus > Bovichtus diacanthus. The sequence continues at coordinate 264,273 of CALSBV010012141.1, forward strand.
TTGGCAAAGGCATTTTCGTATCCCATTCAGCACATTAACTCTTCTTCAACGAAGGTAAAAACCATTTCAAGCGAGTGTTCAAACTTTTTTTGCACAATTGAGGAAGTTTTATTTAATTTTGCCGTTTCCATTGAGCTTTTCTAATTTGATACTTCAAAATGCACATTAAAATAGGTTTATGGACACATGGTTAATGTATACCATGTGAGCCTATAATTTCACACCTCGTCAAAGTTCGTATCAACCTTTTATTAGCGACTGGCCTTTGTGCGGGCCAGGGCTTATTATACTTTAAATTATTTGAATACCACCTTTTATTTGAGAATTTATGGTAAGAGCATTTGGGACATTTTGTGACCGCCACCGTGGCCATCCAATGAATCCATCACTAATCTAACAGAGAATCCACTTTGACCTTATAGAGTAAAAAAGTGGGATACAGTATGTACAATAATAACATTAAAGGATAGCTTTACAATTTTTCAAGTATGTCATAAAAAATTGCAGGGTGAACATTGAAACAGTTTTTGCTTGCTGTAATCATTCCTCCTGTTCTTATTGACCATAAGAGATTCCTTCCTAAGACACTTCCAATATAAGAGAGGCGGACAAAATCCACAGTCACTTGTTTTCTGCAAAAATACATTCCAAATTTTATGTAACGCTAATTTGAGGCTTCGGCAGTCTGAGTTCAGCGGGAATCTTCCAAAGTCTCCTGGGTAACTCATAACCCATCAGGATATGACATCAGCACATCATATCAGTGTTTGTTTTGTACTGATTTTTTTGGTACTGATACTTAATTAATGACCAAGAAACTGCCAGACTCCTTACATTGTCTATGCCCAAAATTAACAGGACTTTTGCTTCTGAAACCTCGGATGCCCAAAATAAATTCTTGCACTTTGCTCCTCTACTTTGACTGACAGGTACACTCTGGGAAATGCAGTACAAGTATTATAGTACTCCATTCTGCAACAAAGCTGCAACCAAGTAGGATAAATGACATCAAACATCATCATTTAAAGGAAGCAACATTTCTTCCCTATGATGAAGGGATCAATTTAAGATACTTAAATTAAATTAAATTGTTAAAATGTGACATAGAGTATTTGAATTTCCTCCAAACTCACTCAGACTGATTTTAAATTCCTAAGAATGCGTGACAATGATGGTTTTAACTTCCTGGTCCCACCCGTGTTTACAAGTCTTACCTTGGTGTAGTATCCAGGATACATTTTCTCTGTGATCGGTGCTATATACTCCAGTAAGAATTTGTGCCATTCCTTTTCAAAGTTGATTTGATTCAGGTGGATATCTATTGTGGGGACGTTCTCATAGCCACCTTGGATTCTGGTGTCCTGACAAACAAGAAAATGTCAGTTTAGAAAAGAATCAACCAAACTGGAAATATTGGTCTGGCATTGAAAACTGAGCTGCCACATAAATTGTGGCTCTGCTATGCGGCAAATGTCAGCAGACATACAGGGCAGAAAATGCTGGACCAAATACCCAACAGCAACTCATTACACAAATAATGACCAACACTGACCAGCAAAAGAAGACACCATGTAATAACATACCGTATTTCCTCCTCCTGACCACTTCCCAAAATGTTCCATTTCTTCAACAATGTGGTCACAAGCAACAGAGGAGAAAATTGGGAACCAGTACACATCAGGACACGGCTGGGGGACACAAGACGTTTACACAAATTAACCACTGACATGCTGACGTTACATATTCCATACAACTGCTCTCTTACACATGTATAAAGATCCACTGTCAATGTCTTTTTATATTCAACTCCTTTTAAAAATGTTATTAGAAACACATGTTGTGTTCTTTCTATTAAAAAACATCAGTTTTACTATCTTAATATGGGCTACTCATGTCAACTGGTGTTGCAACTCACAGTTTCAATCAGCTTGTCTTTCATGATGTAGGTGTAGTTCTCATGGATGTAGCGCTCCTGCCAGTCCTGAAAGAAACAGACAATAATGCTGCTGCATTACTGCTGCCACTAGCAGCTAGGGCTGCACAGTGAATGGAATATTAATCGGGATCACGATTTTGGCTTCCCCCAATTAAATGAACATGATCGGCTGCGATATTGACGTTTAAAATGTGTGCTCCGCTCAAGGAAAACGTTCCTGAATGTTGCGGCTAAGGGCAAATGGGGAAGGGAAAATGCACTGAATTAAAGGTGAAGTTCAGTTTTTGAATTTTAAGTCTTATTTTGATGTAAAGATTTATTAATTAGCACACGTGTAGAAGAATAAGGAAGTAAAACCAGTAATCTGTTGATGTAATTTCGGGTAAAAAGCTTTGGTATAATGTTATTCATATTTCTAGAATTGCACTGTGAATAAGGAGCAGTTTTATTTTGATGCAACAATTTGTACATTAGCAGGAATGTGGCACAACAGCAGCAAGCAAAGCAGTGTTTGTTTCAATTTGAAAATGCAATAAAAAATGTATTTTGTCCTTAAAATGCACAAGTCATGTTGTTGTTCAGCCTGCTGCTGCTGCTGATGCCACTACTACAGGTACTGTTGCTGAAATTATGTTTAGGTCTAGTTTCTATAAAGACGGGTTGAGTAATTACGTAGAATAACAGCCATGCATAAACATTCCTAGTGTATGCTAAATCTGAAAGTTCGAAATTCTTACGTTTTATTTTAAGGCAACACTTCATGTTATGTTGCCCCCTGTGTTAAACATTTAAACATGTATGTGGTTAACATACAAACGTTATGTAGGACATCCTCACATGGTTCTTACAACCAAATCTGAGTTAATCTAACATTAATTTGAATAAACTTCCAAATAGCTAATCTGATATGGTCAACATCGCTGTGGGGGAAATATTTTATTCAAGTTTCTTGGTGCATGCATCAGCTTATTGAAGTGTACATAATGTTGGACACAAAGCATGATGGTTAATGTAAATCATGGCAAGGTATGTGTGGAGCTGGGATGACATCGCCTTCTCAAGTGAGGGCATTGTGGGTAGACATAATTGTAGTCCTTATTTTATAGTGAGCTGTAGTCAACACTGAAGAATCACACTAGGACTTCCATGAAAGTCTTTCTAGCTTCTTTATATGAAGCTTATCAGCCCTACTTTTTGTTAAAAAGGGTTTATACAATGACTTAATTATAGCCATTGCAATAACCAACAGCCAACACAAGGGGGAGCCCTCCTGCAACACATACAGAGCCCAGCCACACTACAACAGTAAGTCATATCAACAGTCTCACCACTGGGTTCTCAAAGATCTGCCACATATCATTGTGAAGATGGCTCGTCTCATAGTTTTCTGTTGACATGATGCGACCGAAAGTGTGCATGTTGGTTACATACATGAAGACTCCCTGAAAGGACGAACGACATTTCTATTACACATCTATTATTTATTAGATCTTAGACTAAACAGATGAATTATGACCCAAAAAAAAATGGCAGAAGGAGCAAAAAAGGAATGAGTGGAAACAAAGTGAAAATGTCCTTGCTGTCTGCTGTAGTTCTCACATGCGTGTACTAATACTAACATAAGTCAATGAGGAATCCCTGTTTGTTTCTCTTACTAACCTTGTTGCGAACGTTGTGGCAGTAAGCCATGTCAGGGTCTAAGATGTTTGAGTTAAACAACTCGTAGTCTGTGAGCTCCGATTGAAGGAGGCTTGCCTTCACCAGGTACACACTGGACACGTATGGGACATTCCACACACCCCTAAAGACAAGACAGTCTGAGACAATGTACATACTAACACTAAGATCTGATATCAGGAACAGATTGTGTTTAAATACTGTACATTCTCAACGAGTGAGAGAACCAGGCCTAGATCAGACACAGCTTTTATAAGAATATTTCCACATATTTCTAATGTTTCCGCTGTTCCTGTTTGTTGATCTGCTCCTGTTTTCATTTGCTGTTGATACAAATACAACACTTCCTATTTACCTGGTGTTGTGATGCAGTTAAATGCCCATGTTCTATATCAGCACAACAGCAGAGCTTCAAAGGACACAATCCTCCCTTTCATGTTGGGCCTTTCACTTGAAATGCATGAAGGAAGTGTTGAATTGAACAGTAACTTAGTGACCAAATAAACTGAAAGGAGAAGCAATTGGGAATATTTATCAAATGAGTATGTGAGCTATAATTATGAATTATGAGTTCAACAGAATTGGTCTGCCCCGTGAAAAAGAACCGCGTGTTATAATTCTGGAATAAATTACTAAAAAAGGCTGGATATTTCCAACATTCATCTCTCTACACACTCGGTTGTTATGCAGTGTGCATCATTGGTAATTCTATGGATTGGACAACTTCACAGAACACTGCAGATATGCACCAAGTCACAGCAAAGCGGGCTACTTTATGTGAGCTCCTCGCTCTAGTCTATATAATATAATAATAATATAATGTTATAAAACGTTTAAGCAACTTACACTCTGCGTCCTTGAACTATGTCCACGTAGTCCTCAGACCTGGCGTAGTAGCCTTCTGCACTGAGGGCTCCCCAGAAGTTGCTCCACAGTCGACCAGCACGAGTTATCATCGGTGCCACAATGGGCCTAAAGAACAATTAAAATGTCACCATATTTCTTCATCTGGCCAAATACAGTTAGTAGAAACATAACTCATGCAAATAAAAAAAAAGAGATTTACTATGTGTCGTTGTGCCCACAGCAGGCCCCAGACATTAACCAGCACAAGATCATTATTTACAATCGAATATAATATAAATATACTTGCAGGTTTTGTTCAATGAGAATTTTAAGTGTGTTCTCGTTCTTTAAGACCACTTCAATGTCCAAGTTGAAGAAAAAGTCACAGTCCTCGTCCTTCCGGCACATATCACTGACAGGAAGGAGACACGTACGTATGTTGAATGCTGATGGCACATACTCTGCACATGCTTGTCAAACATCACATGTATTGGCATGTATTCCAACACCAGGATGCTACACTGCTGCCTGCTAGCTTAGATAGACTGCTCAGTAGACGGTAGACAATGTGGTTACTACGGCTTTTTAAGGAAGTCAAACTCCAGTGTGCACAAAAGCTGCTCCAACTGAAATCAAAATGATTTTCTTTGCTAATAAATTAATGTACACAGTGTTTATTTTCAATTGTTTACATATTTTGGCAAAATTGTATTTACCAAAAAGAAGACATTTCAATTCTGTGTATTTGTTCTCCGGTGGGTGTGACTTTGGTAACAATCGACGATGTCAATTCTGCAATATCTGTGTGGGCGGGCAATAACTACACTTTGTTATATGCCTTTAATTTCAATAGCCTGAAAGGCCAGATACAAATGTAACTAGGGCTGTCCTTGAATCGATTAGGTGATTAAATAGACAGATCTGTGAAACTGAGTTTCTCCACAGAGATGTGCTTGTAAGTTTCTTGGAAATATACGTATATATAAAAGCAATAATAATTGTATAAATAATAAAAACCCTGCCATGGGAAATGCCCACTTAGAGGCTGAAACAATGTTTCCACAAATATGTCCAAAAATAGTTTTATTCTCTTTTAAAATATAGACATATACAAAGTAGCCAATTGTATCATTTTCAATTATATTTCCGTAAACTAAAAGTGAGGTTTGACTTTAAGTAGACATGTTTTGTAAAAATAATCTGCTTTGAATAATTATCTGTTTCTCATGGGTTTTCTCCACAAAAAACTTCAATTACCAAATTAAGAATCTATTCCTTCTCCCTTATTAATTATAAGAATTGATATTCTATGAATATGTAATATACTAACTAATTCTTGAACATTTTCAGTTTCATATGACCCGAGATTAAGAGGTTCATCATTAAAGCATGTATTCTAGGGAGACCACATGTGATTTTGTGCAACCCAAGATGTGTCATGCAGCCGACCGCAGATTCCATGGAACTCACAAGGCCAGGTTGCGGGAGGCAGCTCGGTCCATCTCCTCTTCAGGCCCGAGGAACTTGACATCCTGATAAAGGCTCCCATGATCCTTCAGGAAAGAGCTGATCTGACGCTCATGATGAGCTTCCTGCAGCGAGAGGAGAAATAAACTGATAGAAAAGTGCAGAGTGCTGGTGCTGAGTTACTGCTGACACTGAACGCAGCACTGAATAAGCAGATATGATCGTTAGCAACAGAAGAGTAACCTTATATATGGCACATGTTTGTACAACCAGGAGTTTTTTATATGACAGGAAGCTGTTTGCTTTGGAAGGGCTTTTATTTTGATGACGAGTTCTTGAATTTTAGGGGCATTAAAATCCCCTTCAGAGCTTTAACCCTTTAAATGCTTGCCTTTTTTTCCTGGTTTTCACCAAATGTCTCATTAAATGTACTTCTGTCTTGTACTTTTCTATATAGGCCTGCTTCCAGATAAAGTTAATCTGCAGTTCCAAGAAAACCACTTGTCTGTACTCAACAGTAAAGTATCAGATAAAGTTGATGTATTAAATGTTCTCCTGTTACCTGGTTGTAAATGAAGAGTTTGAGTCTGTTTTTGGGGTACTGGAGCTTCAGGAGGCGTTCAAAGAACACCGTCACAAAAGGGGTGGGCTGCTGAATGAAGATGCCAATGACCACCAGTGGGTATTCACTCTCCTGTTTGAAAAGAAACAGGAGAAAGAGCTTATTACTTCTATTTGGCACTAAACGTTGACGGAACAAAACAGTTATAATAACAATTACAATAATTGTGGGAAACTTGCACAAAGGAGAAGTGATCACCTTTAGCGCTGTCAGTGGGCGGAGTCCCTCATAACACACGGTGCATCCTGCCTCAAACGTCCATGTGTTGGGGATGTAGTTACCCAGATAGTTGATCTGGAGCTGGAAAATAAATATCCAGTACTTACTAGAAGAAAAATGACTGACTTTTAAAGTCTTAACAACGTTTACAAGTACTTTGACTTACTGGATTGCTGTTATGTTATTCTTGGCAAGAAGAATTACCATGTTTTGTTCGCAATGGTGTAGAAGAATACTGAGCACAAGATTTACATCAAATAAGACCGACTCAATCAGCAAGCTACGGTCTACTACAAGACTAGAATGTTTCAAATTAAAGGATTTGATTGGCTGTATACAAAGAACTTCTCTGTGTTCATAGACAGAGAAGCACATTTTGACTGCTACACAGACAAGGCGGAAGCACAGGGCTTGTAGCAGAAAAAACATGCAATTACATTTCAGTTGTATGAAGTCAAAGGTTTCATAGCACAACAGTAATAAAGGAGGGTTCATCTGCTGCTGAAACATATGTTACAGCGTGAGCAGGAGCACACCGACAGCCTGTACATGAATGTGACCAATGAATCCATCATTCTTTCCTCTCAAGTTTGTCTGAGAAGAGCTTCAGCTCCTCATTGCTGGATGATGTGTTGACTTTTTCAAGTTTGAGTCATGACACATGAGGAAGTGTCATATTTGTTTCAGACTCCACAGTGTGAACATGCTGGCTGCAGATGCCTGCATCAACTGCTGATCTTCCCCAAAGTTCTACAGTGTTTAGAATGCGAGTGGTTTGATAGGTCAGTACCTTGGTCGGTCCGTTCCCATGGATGACGACAGGCAGGGTGTCATACAGAACATTTCTGGCTCGTACACATCCATCCTCAAACTTCAGAACCACCTCGTCTGGACACACACACACACACACACACACACACACACACACACACACACAAATGGATGCAAAATAAAAGAGCAATATGAAACAGTAAATTCTTTCAATGGCCAATTAAGGTATGTTTAAGCAAACTCATGTACCACACTGTAGTGGTCAACAACACTATGTGTGAACATTTAGACTATAAACATTTAAAAAGTATTATCTTTATGTATGTTTATGTATTTAAGTAATTAGGTGAAAAACAACCAGGTTAGCGAGTGCCGTCAATGCTAGCCAACATATTGTTATTAGCATAAAGTAAGGCTGGCCGATTTCATTTTCAATTGCAAGTCCAATGATTATGAAAACAAAATAATCAAGATAAAACGATTATTGTGTGTCAATCTGTTTTACAATGATGCTCTCGTTTAGTCTGCTCATGCTTTGCCTTGTCATCACCATTCATATCTATACAACCAATGTGTAAATTGTTTATAAGAGCATAAAGTTCTTTATAGATCTAGCCTCTTAATCTTGCTCTCAAAGTGCACCAGACGGATGCTTTTAACTATAAAATGTACAAAATGTTCTTTCTAAATGCATGATGTTTCCAAAGTCAATGAGTTACCCTGTCAGGTAACCGTGATCTCAATATTGACAAAAATAATTGCGATTATGATTTGTGCCACATTCAAGCAGTCCTAACATTTTGTATGAGCTTTTTTCTTTAAACTATTCGTCGATGAGATACTTTGTGGTCAACTCTAAATGAGAGAAACTCTAAATCCAAAGCTTTGCAGAGTTTCAACACTTTCAACATGTTGTCAACGTACTCTCCTTGATGAAGTGAAAATGTATACATTTGGCCTATTATTACATAATGCTGTGTTATTGCACATTGTAATGTGTTGTTACAAGGCCTGTGACTCAGGATGGAGGAAACAGGGATTATGTTTACAAATGCTTCATGAAGTATGATCTTTGCTTATGATTGTGTATGTGGTCAAATGTATTACAAAAGAAGTCACATACAAACTAGTACTGCCACTGTATTTAAAACACACTTTTCACATCATGTTCTTCATTTATAGTCATAGATATCTCTGCATATGTCACATGTATGGCTCTCCCTCTACACTTGGAAAAGAGACGAGGCAAGCAGCAGTTAATAGAAGAGTTTACAGCGTGAGGATTGATGGGAGCCATTCATGCCCTGGGACTCTTGGTGTTGTCACATCCGCCTCTCAGTAAACTAACAAATTCCTGAGTTGGTGTCAGAGAGAAAGAATGCTGCAGACACTGCTGAGAGCTCAGCTCATGTCTAAACATGCAGCTCTGCCTAAATTACTACAAATGTAAACCCCTCGGGCTCTGGAACCTTTAGGTGTAATAAATCAGGTATATTAGAAGGAATATTGTATCAGCTGCGTTTTAACCCGAGTATTGATCCGACTGAGAAAGAAGCAAAGCAAGGAGCTGGAGAAGAAGTTAACCCAACACGTTTTCTGAAAGAGGTGGAGCTAGTGATGTTTTTCCAAAGCAGTGGGACCATACGTCATTACATAAGCAGCTACAAAACATACACAATACTGTGAGTGTTAAATGGCAAAATATCACTGAGAATAAAGACATTTCACTTTAAAAACACTGTGTAGTTTGTATCAGTAGTGTACTGTGATTATGATGCTTTGTGTGGATGCACATTACTATGTGAGTTTCTCTGCTTTACTGGAAGAGGCTGTCATCAAGTAAAACATTTTGTATAAATATAAAAGGAGGGAAATCTGATCAGATCATTGCTGAAGTCATGAAAATGACAGTGAGTGGGTTTATCTGTTCACAATGGGCTAGTAATAAAATGGCATAATCAAAAGAAATAGCATAATGTTGCTACAGTAAATGAAAAGACACGTGTTGTGTGCTTGTAGTTAACAAATGAATCACCAACATATGAAAAGGAAGGGTGTTATTTTTATATTTTAGTACAAAAAAAATTAAGACAATGACCACAATTATACAACAACAAAAAATAGAAATAAAAGAAAATAAATAAATAACAACAGAGATTCAATAATACAGAATTTACAGATAACATTTCTAACATAGCAGCAGAGACCTCTGTAGCCAATGAAATAATCACTTTGTGTTAAAACTAAATTCAAGGCACTCACCGAGGGCTCCATGAAGGTTCTGGAACAATCTGCATTTGCTGTCTACTGTGATATTTGTGGATTTCTGAAACATAAACACACAGTTTTCATTGTTTATGTTCCAATCATATCTAATGCCATACATTTCCAGAGTAAAGTCTCAAATGATATCTGCAGGTGTGGCCTGCACAGACAAAGAATGAAGGTTGGGTAAAAAACATCGAGGGGAGATGAAATGATTTGCATTTAGCTCACAAACGAAATTCAGTATACAAAGTAACTAATTATATCAGAGTAACGTCATATTCTGCTGAAAACACTACACTAATACTGTTCTCATTACTAAATCATTCCAGTCACTTCTATTCTGCTGAGTCTTTTGTTTGCTGTTAATCTAATAAATACAACTCAACACTTCCTGCAGACCTTTCAGATTAAAAGTCAACAGGAAGAGGAGTGATCATGCCCACTGAGCTACTAGAAGGCTTTTAATGTGAAACATCTCTGCAGAAAGTGCTTGGTCCCACTGACAGCCACTTAACAGCGCTCAAAAAACTTCAAAGTGGAACAATCAGGAAATAGTATTTCTATCAGAATTATTGTGTACGCTCCGATTATTTGGACAAATTGTAATTCGATGCTTTAGCAACACTGTTCTTGAAACTTTCATGCCAAAGAAGCTCCTTTGAATTTGGATTTAGTGCTTCGGAAATGTACATTATACTGAATGTATAAAAACAGGTAAACACGTAGGAAGTGTTGAGTTTGCATCAACAAATTAAAACAGAAGATCACAAAACAGGAAGGCTTCTTACTAAAATAGGATGAAATACACTTATAAAACAGGGGAAATTAGAAATAAATGCCTGTCAGTCTCAAATAAAAGCCTGGTGCTCTCTTAAATTGAGGCCAATTCTATTAAAGAATTTGATGGTACACAACAATAACTGTTAATATTGCTCTTATTAGTTGTAGTTCAAGTATTTCTAGCATTCAATGTTACTTTGGCATGGAATAAATCAAAATACAGATCCATGAAGTAAACAGTGAAGTGATATACATCGTACCCTTTTAACTGGATCAATGTAAATGTTGGTGAAGAACAGCTGGTCACTATCATTGTCTTCTCCTGTCCAGTCAGCAACCATTTCTTTGATGTTGGTAAGGTAGCCAATGAAACCTGAGGATAGAAACAAACCCAGAGGAAACACATAGGAAGTGAGAAAATATGGTGGAAGTCAAAACTTGTTTTTTTATTTTTATTTCCATATTCATGTTTATGAACACTGTAATACTGTGTCTACATTCAGATACATTAAGGAAAAGTGAAGTCAACTGTTTCCATGACTATGACAGGTTCAGTTTTTATGGGCTCAGCTCAGAGCCGACAGCTCAATAAAGACCTGCCTGCTGGTTCTCTGCTATAAAAAGTCAAAGTCTACAGTCACACCAGTGCATGGTGAACATTAAAGTGTTAAGAGATGTGCATGGCGGTAACACATAGTGTACTTGTGTGAGGAGGGTGTAAGGATCATCATGTTAAGATACTCTGTAGTCTTGGTGAGCAAGATGTAAAAGAATGAGCTGAATGAGATGGCGAAGGATTTGGCCCCCACTGCTGACCCACTCCTTCAGAGTGTTGTGGTTCAGGGTCGATGGCACTGGATGAAAGTTGGGCACCACCCAATGAACTCTTCCTGGCCTGTGGACCCCAGGAAGAAGAGCAACTAACAGGGTCAGCAAGTCAACAAATAAACAAGGCCACTACTAGACTAGCTATGACTAGACTTGTATGGATGGCATCCTTCGAGATTGATGGAAATTCAGTTGTGCAAGTTGTGGTCAAAATCTCCACAGACAACCTTTAAGCTAAACAAGTGTCTGTGGACACTTCCAATCCGTGGTGCCCTGTCAATGTGCCCTACAGTTTGAAACCTTTGTTTAACCAGGATACAGTATATCTGTGCCCGAATGACTTGGGGTGTAACAAAATATCGGTACACTTGAGTATTGCAATATTCTGTTTTATGATACTGTATCGTTCTCAAAAACACTGTATGTTTAATATTAATTAAAGGTTTACTTAAAGAATTTTGCAAGCACTTTCTCTTTCTTTTCCTTTACTGATATAGGCAAATGTAATCTTTACACAGATTGCAAAACATTTTGTAAAGCCATCCATCCATCCATCGTCTTCCGCTTATCCGGGGTCAACAGCTCCAGCAGGGGGCCCCAAACTTCCTTTTCCCGGGCCGCATTGACCAACTCTGACTGGGGGACCCCGAGGCGTTCCCAGGCCAGT
>CALSBV010012141.1:276753-323544 GCA_943590825.1 Bovichtus diacanthus
CCAGGGATTTGTGAGTATCCCCACACCCGCCCGGCGCCTCACACCCTGAGCAACTTCAGAGAAGAATAAGGTCCAACCCCTATCCAGGAGTACGGTTCCAGAACCGAGACTGGTAGCGCTCCGCCTCCCGCACAAGCTCCGGCTCTTTCCCCCACAGAGAGGTGACGTTCCACGTCCCCAGAGCCAGCCTTGGCCGCCCAGGTCTGGTCCGTCGAGGTCCCCGACCTTCACTGCCACCCGTCTGGCAATGTACCCGACCCCAACGGTTCTTCCTGCGGGTGGTAGGCCCACAGGATGATGGGGGGGGGGGGTGCCACGTTGCTTTTTCGGGCTATGCCCGGCCGGGCTCCGTGGCAAACCCGGCCACCAGGCGCTCGCTGACGGGCCCCCCTTCTAGGCCTGGCTCCAGACGGGGGCCCCGGGCTTCCACCGGGCAGGGTCACACCTCCTCTTTTTTGTTGTTCCATTGAGGTTTTTATGAACCATTCTTTGTCTGGCCCCTCGCCTGAGACCAATTTGCCATGAGAGACCCTACCAGGAGCACTAGGCTCCCAACAACACAGCCCTCAGGTTCATAGGAGCACCCAAACCCCTCCACCACGGTAAGGTGATGGTTCTCGGAGGAGCATTTTACATTTTGTAAAATTAGTTTTAAAAATTCACAATATATCGCCTTGCTTACAGTATTGCAATATATCGCGATATATTGAATCGTAACCCCTTTATATATATCATATCGTAGGGGTGGGGGGAAAAACGAATTATGTTAGAATCAAGATTCTTTCTTTCTAAGATTCTGAATCGATTCACAACTTCCAAAAGTTTTTTTCTCAAAAATAAGATAGATATATCATCATCATACTATCATATTACAATGACAGAAGTCTTTCTGTGAGTATATGTGTGTGTCTGAGTTTCGATTATCTCGGCAACCTGCTGAGGACCGGAGGGAGTGCAGTGGCCCGCTTGAAGTTATTTTCTGGAGAAAACGCCGACAACCCCGGTCTGTCCACACGGACATTCAAATCTACGCAACAGCACTAACGGCCACTATGGGACGTCTCTGTATGTCTTCTTTCACAAAATAGCGCGCCTATCCGCACCATTACGATACCGATGATAGAAATGAGGATGTGTGTGTGTGTGTGTGACACATTAGACGTTTATCCGCATCGTTGCAGTACAGGTGACCCAAGCGGCCGTAGAGCACCGTGCAGCAGCGCGAGACCATCAAGGGGAAAGCGAGAAATATACAGAAATCTGTTATATGTTGACATTTATTCTCATGAATGCTGCTCAGATTAATCAGAGTTTCTCTAATTCTCCGCTCGCACAGTCCCCTTCTGACCTGGTGTTTATATGAGCAAAACTCAGTTTATAAAACAAGGAAATTACAATTCTCCTCTAATTACCGACCAAATAAACCCAAGAAGCAGCCGCACAAGCTCATCCCGAACGGGCGCTGCTCTACTTTCAAATTCTGTCAGTATCACATGGGGATATTTGTGTTTCGGTAAAACAGCGCCCCCACCAGCGCATCAGTAACCATTCAGGCAGAGAGTGGTACTGCACCACGGGAGACGGCAGCGATAGCCTTTCAAAATCAAAATGATAATAAATTGATGTTGATGAAGGAAAAAAATGCTAAAATCAGGAAGACACCACAGTAACTTGTTTTGAATTGAGAATTGATTTTGGATCAATCATGAGATACCGAAAGATTAACACCCCTAATGTATCGAATTTCCAGATTCTTGTCAATACACAGCAGTAATGTCACACCAGAGAAAGCCATGTACTACTCAACCCCCAGGGTCAGCCACAGTGTCTCTGCCCTGCCCCTCTATACAGGTCGAGCACTGCTCAGCTTCGTCTTAACCCCTCTCACAGGAGAGATGTCTCTCTGCTGCTGGCACCTCCAGAGTGCATGCGCACCACGGTTTCAACTTCTTACAGAATTTTGTGGACCAGGCCAAAGGTTTGGCTGCGTGTATGTACTGTTGATCTCTGCTGCTACAAACATCAAGTTGCTAATTCATAACTGTGGGAGCCATTGTTACAAGCCCATGTCAAAATGAAACCTCAGCATCACAAAACCAACTTTCTAATAATAACTCTAATTTTCATCTGTCATGGACTTTTTTCCCCTGCGGTTGTAACATGAGGCAGGACTCCCAGGCGGTGTACGGCTCCCAACAACATCCATCATTGAACTTTTACACCATCCATTTTAATCTGAGCCACTTCTAACTTAAAACCTCAAACCCACTATTTGATTTATAGAGCTTTATAGACTGACCAAGAATATAAACGCAACACTTTTGGGCTATTTCTCTCAAATATTGTTCACAAATGTGTGTAAATGTGTGTTAGTGAGCACTTCTCCATCCCCCTCACAGGTGGCATATCAAGATGCTGATTAGACAGCAGGATCATTGCACAGGTGTGCTGAGGCTGCTCACAACAACAGGCCGCTCTAAAATGTGCACTTTTATCTTGAAAAGAGACATTTATTAGGCACTGAACGCGTTGATCAGTATCTGGTGCGACCACCATTTGCCTCACAGTGCAACACATCTCCTTCACATAGAGTTGATCAGGTTAGTGATTGTGGAATGTTGCTCCACTCCTCTTCAATGGCTGCCAAGTTGCTGGATATTGGCAGGAACTGGAACACGCTGTCGTATACGCCGATCCTGAGCATCCCAAACATGCTCAATGGGTGACATGTCAGGTGAGTATGCAGGCCAAGCAAGAACTTCCAGGAATTGTGTCCAGATCCTTGCAACATGGGGCCGTGCATCATCATGCTGCACCATGAGGTGACGGTGGTGGATGAATGGCACAACAATGGGCCTCAGGATCTCGTCACAGTATCTCTGTGCATTCAAAATGCCAGCAATAAAATGCACCTGTGTTTGTTGTCCAGAACATATGCCTGCCCATACCATAACCCCACCGCCACCATGAACCACTCGATTCACAACGTTGACATTAGCAAACCGCTCACCCACATGACGCCATACACGCTGTCTACCATCTGCCCTGTACAGTGAAAACCAGGATTCATCCGTGAAGAGAACACCTCTCCAAATTGCCAGACGCCATTGAAGGTGAGCATACCAACTGTAGTCAGGTGAAGACCCCGATGAGGACGACGAGCAAGCAGATGAGCTTCCCTGAGACGGGTTCTGACAGTTTGTGCAGAAATTCTTTGGTTATGCAAACCGATTGTTGCATCAGCTGTCCGGGTGGCTGGTCTCAGACCATCTTGCAGGTGAAGATGCCGGATGTGGAGGTCCTGGGCTGGTGTGGTTACACATGGTCTGCGGTTGTGAGGCCGGTTGGATGTACTGCCAAATTCTCGGAAACGTCTTCGGTTTATGATAGAAAAATGAACATTGAATTTGCGGGCAACAGCTCTGGTGGACAATCCTGCAGTCAGCATGCCAATTGCACACTCCCTCAAAACTTGCGACATCTGTGGCATCGTGCCATGTGATAAAAGTGCACATTTTAGAGCGGCCTGTTGTTGTGAGCAGCCTCAGCACACCTGTGCAATAATTCTGCTGTCTAATCAGCAGATATGGCATCTGTGAGGGGGATGGAGAAGTGCTGACTAACACACATTTACACACATTTGTGAACAATATTTGAGAGAAATAGGCCTTTTGTGTACATAGAAAAAGTCTTAGATCTCTGATTTCAGCTCGTGAAAAATGGGAGCAAAACAAAAGCGTTGCATTTATATTTTTGGTAAGTGTAGGATTGTGACACATACTAAGCCTTGGGTGTAAGGACAGAGGGTGTCGTATGCTGTACAGATTGTAAAGTCCTTTGAGATGTGTCATATTGGGCTACGTAAATAGAATGGACTTGACTTGAGACCATTGGTAAGCACCTTCTGGTAGGACTAATTCAGAGAAAAAACTGACATTGTACGAAAAGAAGAATTTTATGGCAATGTGAGAGTTATATGTCCGGCCCCAGCTGAGAGCCTGACAGGACTGGTGCACGTACCTCCTGAGCCTAGGAACCTATTGCCGTCGATGACGTGGGGGTGTTTGTCCTCCAGGTGTCTGTCGGGCCAGATCAGGCTCTCAGAGGAGAATACCACCTTGTGCCTGGCCTGTTGGAACTTCTTGAGCAGCTCTTTGGGACCCGAAGCGAAGACCACATCGTAGCTTTGTGAAACAGGGAGTGAAAATAGAACAACGTGGAGAGTTCAGTTGCCAGTGGTTGTGTATACAGGTGCTTCATTAAAAAAAGACATCACACTCTCTCTTGATTTCTCAATCTCAGTCAGGCTATGGTTAGCCTATGGTTAGCCTACCTTAGCATTAAAGACTGGAGGCAGGGGGAACTTGCTAGCCTGGCTTGTCAAGTTCAAAAATACACAACACCTGTAAAGCTCACTGATGGGGCTACGTGCTGGAACTATTTCTTGTTGAACAGCAGCCCGTGGAGAGACTGTCATCACAATGAGGTTTGGTACCATTGCGTCTGTATAGAGACCAAAACTAAAAACCTGTACTCAATATATAGCTACTGACACTGCACACAGTGCTGGGTCGATGGACACAATGTCCTCCATCTCTGTCTGTCTACACCAGACCTGGGCATTGTACGGCCCCTGGGCCACATACGGCCCTTTGGTTGACTCTGACCGGCCCGTGTAAGGTTAATTGGAAATTACAAAATAAACATATTTTCTAATTTTACCTCATGCATGGACTAAAGCTGCATTGCTTTTATTTTGAAGTTGTTTTTTATTCACGTGCATAATGACGCAATACGTATATCAAGACGTGCGCAAGATTGGATCGTTGTCACAAGACGACTTTAGCCCTCAAAAATGGCCGCTCATGCTAAGAAAAGAAAGGTAGATGCAGAATGCAGGGTTTTCAACAAAAATTGGACTGCTAAGTATTTATTTACTGAAGTCGGAGGTAAAGCCGTGTGTTTAGTTTGCGGGGAGCAGATCGCCGTGTTTAAGGACTACAATTTGAGTCGTCATCACGAGACGAAACATGCAGAGAAATACAAAAACTTGACTGATGCTGAAAGGGCGCGGACATTGGAAGCTTTGCTAGCTAAGCTGCAAAAGCAGCAAGGCTTTTTTACCAAGCTTCACACATCCAGGGATGCAGCAACCAAGACCAGCTTTGTGATATCCCACAAAATCGCTAAAAACAGTAAGCCATTCTCGGAGGGGGAGTTTGTCAAAGAGTGCTTGGTGGACTCTGCAGCACTAATATGCCCTGAAAAAACAGATGCATTTGAGCAAGTCCCGCTGTCCAGGCGAACCGTGACGAGAAGGATCGAGGACATTGCGGGGAATCTGGAGCTTCAGCTGCAACGTGAAGTGGCAAGTTTTGACTTTTTAGGAAATTTGATTGAATAAATGACATTTTTTGTAAGGCAACCTCACTTTTTCATTGTTTAATCATAACATACTCTTACCAGCTTGTCAAAAGAATGCTATTTACTGCTTTTTATAAAGACATACGATTAATATTATGCAGAATTGAGTTCAGCCTTTTGGCCCGGCCCTCCACAATATTTTCTGTTTCACATGTGGCCCCATGGAAAAAATAATTGCCCACCCCTGGTCTACACACTAAAGATACAACATGTTCATCATCAGTGATTTTTACAGGTGTTGCTAGGTGTGTTTTATTTACTTTGGACAGAGCAGGGCTAAGCTAGGCTAACCCCATCCTGCCTTCAGCTCTGTACTTAACACACTGATATGACATTGATATCCATCTTAACATCTCACACTAGAACAAATATTTCCCAAAATATTGAACTATTCTTTTGAATGACTGTTGCCTACTCAGAGGCAGAAAGAAGCAAACAACTGCATTTAGTATGAGATCTTTTTTCTTTTTCTATTTTTCCACATAAGACTTCCACATGTTAACCTCTAAACCTATCTGGTAATATTTTGAAAGTGTTTTGCAAAAAGTACTTCAAGTATCAGGGTGTTACTCTGGCCATCACTGCTGACAGGCACATTTAAATCTGAAACTGTGCCTGTTGTAAAGTAACTCTACCTGTCAATAAAAAGGATGATTTTGTCCTCATTCTTCATCTCCTCCAGAGCCTCTTTGAGGAGTCGTACTTTCTGGCCTCCTCCTGGAGCTGACATGTAGTCGCCTGTCGTCCATTTTTGACCTCGACCAAGAACCTTATAACATACATACATACATTTACTGCAATTTGAAGAAATGTATTTAAAGATATTCATCCTCAAATAGTCTTATTTTCTGCCACTAAAAATAAAAATACTCTATGTTTTGACAAAAACAGTGGCTTATTTCTGTGACTCTGAAGTCTGAAAAAAAAAAAGCTTGACTTGCAAAATAAAAAGGGTTGTTTTTCTTTTAAAGAATAGATAGGGAGGCTTTCTAGACAGCAGGAAAGGAACTTTGATCTTGCCACAGGGGTTCCTACCTTGACAGTGTAGTTAAAATGTTTAGCCGACACCAAGAAACGCTTGAAGCCATCAGTCACTTTGGTTGCAACTGTCACAACTAGAAGTTTCTCTGGAAGACACCACATTATAGAACAATTCAGAAAGGTAATACATTTGCATCTTTTTTTTCTTGTGCCTGAAGCACTAAGCAACCTGGTGGTACCAGGTTCAAATTCACCAAGAAATTTATAATTAATCAAATTACTAAAAGCAAAGTGACAGGAGGTAGTAGTTATTTAGCCTTGATAATAACAGGTGCGTTAAAATTATTTGTTGGTGAGATAATTTTTTTGAGTCGTGACCCCCCCCCCATGCAAACACATTGATCACTTATAAATTGTCTGCACATATAGCGGTAGATTTGGCAAGATGTGGAATGCTTTTTGGTGTCTGAAAATGTTGAATAAGGAGATAGCAGGTCAACAGTAAATGCTACATAGAAGTGATGTACATCCTCTGAAAGCTGGGAATCAGCAGATTAATGTGAGATGAAGCTCAGCACTGTATCAAGTTTCTTTAGTCATAAATCTGTTATAAACATTGTGTTTTGGTAAGAGGCTTATTCAAATTTGAAAGTTTAGAGAGTATAATGGCTTAGAACATTATGACCAAAGTATATGATGACCATTCCCATGCCCTATTATGACTCATAATTGTTGTGTTGACACCATTTATTACACAGATGTGTAATATATCTACACATATTCACTAAGTCCTGAAGTCGTATGTATCACCATAAAATAAATCTGATGTCTCACCAGTTTTCAACAGAAATGATATTGGTTCACTGTTTTCTCGTATCAAGTGTTATTTGCTGTATTGTAGTCCTTTCTTTTTTGAGGCTACTAGCATTAATTTCTATCAAATTCTTGATGGAGACAGCGCTGGAAACAACTGCTATTATCACATCAAATCTGGTCAACTTTTTTCTGAATAAATTCTTCAATAATGTATGATTTATGAAACTAGAGGGGGTTTTGCAGTGGAAGAAGAAATGTATAACCAACCTCGTTGAGACAGAAGTTCTTTATTGGTCCATAACAGACTTTATTCGACATCCTCATTACACTACACGTTAATACGGTAATATGCAGCCCGCCGACTGCGCTGCTAGCAGCCCGTCCACGTCAGCGGCAGGAGCCTACGTGCAACTTTCTCTCTCATGTAAAGTGGGGACATTCTGTTAAACTCCATTTTCCCCCTAATACTTTCGTTATAATTGGGAAAGACACGGTACAACATAACGTAGTGAATGTCTTTTGCGAATTGTAAATAACTATTCGGCATGCATCAAGCGCTACAAGCAGCGCAGGCATCAACACATCTTAGCTTTTCTAACTGACTAGCCTGTTATTGTAGCTAATACTATTTGGTTTGTTTACTGCCAAGTCTGAAGTCATTTTTGACATTTCTGTCGATTATAGGCACGGCCATAATCAGAAGTAACATTAGCGTTAGAGGTTTCCTTCAACCGGGGGCTGCATGAGCTGGGGAGTCTCCCTCCGTCAACACCGAGCAGCAGTGCCCTAAACTTCACACTTACAGCTTGAGACTCCATTATTAGCTACAGCATGTGTATAACACGGTGTAGGCTACATGTAGTTAGTCTGGGGCAGTATTCATGACCTAACTTACCTTCGGGGATTCGCTGCTCTTCACAGTTTGTCAGAGGGAAAAGTGCACAAACAAAAATCCCTGCAAACGACAGCAATGTCGACAGTTTCATTTTTGCCAAGTTAACGGTCGCGAGTCCCGGTGCAACTGAACTGCACACTTCACCAGCCGACTCCCAGTGAGAAAGCAAACTTAGCACGACTGTAACTCTCCCACCGCCAGCCCCCTCCCTCTGTCTGTCTCTCCCTCTGTCTGTCTGTCTCTCCCTCCCTCTGTCTGTCTCTCCCTCTGTCTCTCCCTCCCTCTGTCTGTCTCTCCCTCTGTCTCTCTCTCCCTCTGTCTGTCTCTCCCTCTGTATCTCCCTCCCTCTGTCTGTCTCTCCCTCTGTCTCTCTCTCCCTCCCTCTGTATGTCTCTCCCTCTGTCTGTCTCTCCCTCTGTCTCTCTCTCCCTCCCTCTGTATGTCTCTCCCTCTGTCTCTCCCTCCCTCTGTCTGTCTCTCCCTCTGTCTCTCTCTCCCTCCCTCTGTCTGTCTCTTCCTCTGTCTCTCTCTCCCTCCCTCTGTATGTCTCTCCCTCTGTCTCTCCCTCCCTCTGTCTGTCTCTCCCTCTGTCTCTCTCTCCCTCCCTCTGTCTGTCTCTCCCTCTGTCTGTCTCTTTGTCTGTCTCTCTCTCCCTCTGTCTGTCTTTCTCTCCCTCTGTCTGTCTGTCTCCCCTCTGTCTGTCTCTCACTCTGTCTGTCTCTGTCTGTCTTTCTCTCCCTCACTCTGTCCGTCTCTCCCTCTGTCTGTCTCTTCCTCTGTCTGTCTGTCTGTCTCTCCCTCTGTCTGTCTCTCCCTCACTGTGTCTGTCTCTCCCTCTGTCTGTCTCTCCCCCTGTCCCTCCCCCTGTCTGTCTGTCTCTCCCTCCCTCTGTCTCTCCCTCACTCTGTCTGTCTCTCCCTCTGTCTGTCTCTCCCTCTTTTTTCCCCCCACCCTTCCTCTTTCTCTCTGTTGGTTTATCTCTCTCTCTCTCTGTCTGTCTCTTCCTCTGTCTGTCTGTCTCCCCCCCTCTCTCTCTCTTTGTCTGTCTCTCCCTCCCTCCCTCTGTCTGTCTCTCCCTTTGTCTGTATCAATAAATAACCAATTTATATGCAACTAATTGGAGTCATGGGGCCGTTTTTATTTACCCATTTTACCCAGTTGGTAATCCAGCCTTACTTTGTAATTTCATTAATAAATTATTTAAAATGATAACTATACAGTTTTCCACCAAGAGATTCACTAAATCACAGCACAGCTAACACAGATGTTCTCAATCTAAAGAAGCTGCACTGTTTAACATCAAATAATGACTTTCATATACCTATAAAATGTGAAGATAAAAAAGGCTAAATGTGTTAAAATGAACATTGGTTAATAAATGGTGTTACTTAGTGGAACTATAGACACAGTAAAGTAAATACTGCAATATAAATATAACTTATATAGATTCCAGAGAGTAGGATGGCTAGTCTCTTTTCTAACAACGTCTTTGAATGTTTTTAAAACAATCACATATGCGAAATGTTTTCTAACACTTGCTAATTGAAAAGATGCCCATATTCAGAATCAAAAGGATCAAATTATTTCATACACTCTCCTTTTCCTGCACCATATATATGTTTAATATAAATAAATCTATAAAATACATACTGTCACTGATTTTTGCGACATTTCCGGTCGCTGCTGCGTCGTTTTGCTTTACGACATTTGTGACAAACCAGAAGAGTTATTTGGAAAGTCGGGGGATGTTTTCAACCTAAAGGCAAACAAGAAACCAAATGGCCTGAGATACAACACCTGGACGATTGTCATACACACCAGCTGAGGGATATGACAATAACCACGATGCGAAAATCAATAACACAGTTTCTATAGTTTTTCTCTCAGCGCTAGCTGCCTAGCTTAGCTAAATTAGCCATAAACTAGCCAAGCCAGTTTGTCCGTCTTCATCCCGGGGAACAACATGTTTTGAGTGCAAACCACATTCGATGTGACATCCAACAAATTCCCAGGGTGCCTTTTTCAGACGCTTACTCATAGCTGGGCATCTGTCATTAAAACACAATGTGGCTACAGCAGAGACTAAAGGGGCTGCCGGGCTTGTTATCCAGCAGCTGGGCAAGAAGACTCCTCATAGGGCTGCTGCTCTTCCTCATCTTCTACTGGTACCTGGGAGCGGAACGCAGGTGGAGCTTCTTCAGCGGCTCGGCCATGCCCGGCGGGGCGGCCGGACAGTGCCTCCTGGCTGAAATCCACAGGTGGAAGTCTCTCGTAGACCGGGGAGAGGGGATATACAGCACACCTCAGGAACAACTGGATACACCTTTTGTATCAGGTAACGGCCATATTCTTATTGACATTGACTCTAACAAGCTGTGGGTAGCGTCGTCTTCACAGACCGGCTCGGCTCCTGTCCACCAGACTGAATACTCCCCGAGAGTCAGCGTACACCTCGAGGGTAAGCGTGCCGAGGCGCAGGCGACCATGCTGTGGTTCCGGAAAGGAGCCGTGCTGTCGGTCCGCTGTGTTTCACCAGCCGCTCTGCAGTCAGCCCGGGACTGTGTCACCATCAGAGAGGAGTTTCTCGCGCACAGAAGCAGACCTAACGTCTATCTCCAGCGAATCCACGTCAACAACCCGTCTGACAGGACTGCATCCTTGGACGTTTCCTCTGACAACCCACCCTTTGGTAGCAAGTTCTCCACCAGTGTGGAGAAACTGGAGGATAGAGAGATAGTGCTCTCCTCCGGCAGAGTGCCTGTGGAGAACAACCGCATGGTGCTGGTGGTGGTGGTCACCAAGAAGCTGAGCAGCAGGATCCAGGTCCCTGCTAAATTAGAGTACACAGACAACATCTTGTCAGTGGTGTGGACCTCCGAGCCCATCGAGCCGTCCAAGCTGGAGGAGACCTTCAGTACCCTCAGAGATGGAGCCAAAAAGGAGCTGGGGGAGCTCCTGAAGGCCAGTGTGGACGAGCTGGTGGTCGATCACCAGCAGGCTTGGATGGACCTCTTCATTTCAGGTGAGCAGAGGTGGTAGCAGCAACTGGCTCTGTGCCTTAAAGGAGCAAATTAGAGTTTTAGGTTTTTTTTTTATTCCATTTAGGCCTACTACAAATCACATACATGCAATGGAAACCAATGGTTGGACGAAATGTAAGAAAGAACATTTAAAGGTGTAAAATAGCACAGCATGCCTTAGAAAGTAGTCATTGAATTGTCTAAAACATACCAATACACTGATGTGTGCTTTTGAAGGTCAAAGGTCATTATAGAAGTTGAGAGTTCATTCTGGCCTAATTTACAGCAGGGCTGTAAAAATACTTTGATCCAGGTTGATATATTGAAGGAAATAATAGAGTAACTGTGTTGAATCAATTCATATATTGTGAAATGCTGCTGACTCCTGTTGATCTAATGTGATTTTCTGGCAGATTGTGCATGCTCATGTGTTCTGTCAGGAGGTTAGATTGGTTTTAATCGTTGTATACATAGCCTGTAAAGATGTGGGTGTTTGCCCCAGTGTCAGTGTGGAGCCACAAAGCCGTGCTCTCTGGAAATGTGCACATCCTCTACGAGGAGCTAAATAGGGCAAAAACAGACCCATGTGTACTTAGGTACTACTTTGGTAGTTTCCACAGCTTGACAGACTCACTAAAGGATGGTTAATTCAGTAAAAAAATTTAAAAATAAGTAAAAGTCTCAGATGTAAAACATTTTTTAAACACAAGCAGCCTTACAAGACCCTTTACTTAAATACAGGAATCAAAATTGGCTACATTTTAATTCTATCTCAGATCACACACATGGCAGGGATACTCGGAACTTGCTTTGTCCAGGGGGCCACTCTTTTTTATTAACAAGCTCTATTAGTCTATTTTAGTGCTTTTTATGCACTCTGGCACCTTATTTACATTATAAATCTCATCCTTTTCATTGTGAATTAGAAAATGTTTATAAGGCCTCCTGTACACAATCAGGGCCAGATTTGTCCCACAGGCCACAGGTTGAGCATCACTGCTATATGGTTGAACAGTTTTCTATGCATCTTTCCATCAGCTGACTCTGGGATGCTTAGTCTCACTCTCCTTTCCTTCTCCATCTTTTTCTTAATAAGTGAGATAAGTAATCATGGTCGAAAGCTCTGGAAAAGCTAGCACGTGGACCTTGAGTTATGATAGTTTCTTGTCAAACCACTGTTTCCAAGGTCAAGAATAATATTTGACAGTTAAAGTAATGGATCCTTGGAAATACACCACCACTACTACATGGCAGGTTTTTGTGAAGATGTGCTTCTGCTTCTTTGTTGATTCAGGTGTTGAAATGAGGAAGATCACAGACTCCCACACACCATCGAGCCGCACGGTGAACACCACCCTCTACTACATCCTGTCCTCCTCCACGGCTCCCCTACTGGACCGGAGGCTGAGCGGCGAGGAGCGTGTTCGGCTAGAGTCCAGCCTCAACTACGCCGACCACTGCTTCAGCGGCCACGCCACCATGCACGCAGAGAACCTGTGGCCTGAGCGGGTGAGTAGTGCAGCTCAGATCCTGCAGCTGGTCACGCTGTGGACGCTGACTCTGCAGAAGAGAGGCTGCAAGGTGCTTGTGGCGGCCGGAGCCCATGGAGCCATGCAGGCCATGGTGCTCAGCTTCGGCGGCCTTCAGTTCACAGAGAACCACCTTCAGTTCCAGGCGGACCCGGATGTGTTGCACAACAGCTATGCCCTGAGAGGGATCCACTACAACCAGGACCTCATTAACCTGGCAGTGCTGCTGGACGTGGAGGGGAAGCCTTTTCTTCATGTGTCAGTGAAGCCGCAGGAGAAACCGGTGAAGTTGTACGCCTGCGAGGCCGGCTGCCTCAACGAGCCCGTGGAGCTGACATCAGAGATCAAAGGTCACACCTTCCCTGTGATGGTGACGCAGCCCATCACACCGCTGCTGTACATCTCCACAGACCTGCGCCACCTGCAGGATCTCCGCCACACACTGCACCTCAAGGCCATCCTGGCCCACGAGGAGCACATGGCCAACAGGTACCCTGGCCTGCCCTTCCTCTTCTGGTTCAGTGTGGCCTCACTCATAACACTCTTCCACCTCTTCCTCTTCAAGCTCATATACAACGAGTACTGTGGCCCCGGCGCCAAGCCCCTCTTCAGGAGCAAGGTATAAACAGCAGTAATAAAACATAACTGGAAACAAAAAAACTGCAAACTGATCTGCTCTGCTCCTTTTTTTAATTTTTTTTTTTTAACTTGTGCGTGTGGTGGCAAAGATTTCCTCTCTTTATCGACGCTCTCTGTGGTTTGGCTTCTCAGTTTTGACTTTCAACTTCTCTGAGTGAACTTTATTTTTTTTATTAATGTATCTCACGTGATACATGTTTGGAGTGGGTTGGCATACGATAAACACCTCCCTTTTCCCCTTTCACAGAAAGTGATTCTTCAGTTTGTGTTCTGATGTTGAAGGAGTTGATAAAGTCTTTACTCGAGCCGTTTCCTCTAGCAGACTGCGAGCAGTGAGAAATGTGATCTCAGTGAAAAGCACCAGTAGAATAGTAGCCTTCATTCATGATCACAGACCTTGAAGTTACAATTAACTGTCTGGTCTATTTCGTCATTTTAGCACACCAACTGTTGGACTGCACTTGTCATTGTGGAATGTACAGCATTTATTGATTACAATGGAAGAAAAACAAGCACAATATTTTATTTAATTTTTTCAAATTAGGAGATTATTGTTATACTTTATTTATATTGAATGGGACTGTACCAGTGTTTTTGCATTTATTATAAATCCCATATACTGCAGTGGACATCACTTTTATTTAGTAAGGTGTCAGACAACATTTAAGATGCCCTGTGTAGGTTCTGACCACGAATAGTCAAATGGAGGCTGCGGAGCAATGTCGTGGCCCCCCATGTGTTTGTTTCTTATGCACACGCACAACACATCCCTGCATGTGGTTTGTTCTATGTTCCACTAATCGGCAGTTTGTGGCAATAATGTGCCAACAAAGACTGCAAGTAATCAAATGTGTCGTAAGGAAAGACGTGGTTCCACCTGTTCGTTCCACCTCAAGGATGCACACATGGAATTGAGATGAGTAGGGTTGAGCTGAATGTAGACAGAACCTCCACAGGGTACCTTCACCTTAAGAGTAAGAGATGCTTTAATGTGATTCATGCCCTAACTTAAAACAAG
Organism: Bovichtus diacanthus; assembly: GCA_943590825.1. Lineage (NCBI taxonomy): Eukaryota > Metazoa > Chordata > Actinopteri > Perciformes > Bovichtidae > Bovichtus > Bovichtus diacanthus. The sequence goes on from CALSBV010012141.1 coordinate 291,076, forward strand.
TTTATAGTCTGCTGATTTCTATACTTTAACGGAAATAATGGAAGGGTTGGAAAAACCCCAATTCTGAACCCTTTAACCTAAAATACTACAGAATGCCTAGAGAAGCATGCTTGCATTACTAACATGAACGTGATTTGTAGTAAATGAGCTCTAACATTGGTATGGTCCTGTAAAATTATTCTTTATTACAGCTTGAATTTCATTTCCGTAGCTGGTCGTCAGAAGTACTATCGATTTAGGATATCGTTGTGCACAGCTATATAGTGGAAAAATAGGTCCCTCACTGGGGATCAGACAGACAGTAAACAAACCTTCAGGTTGGCCAAACTTGCTTTAGAGGAAAGAAACCCAGGCGAACGGTAAATGTGTGACTGTCGGCTGTAGTTTGACCTGTACAGATCTATGGAAAATAAAACCCAAGTTTGAATCAATCTTACTCTTTCCTTTTGAGTGAGATGGTTGTCGTAGTTCAACCCAAAGCGAATTTATGCTGCAGATGACAGAAACCTCAATTAGAACTCCGTGCAGTAAGGTGGGCTACAGTTCCATAGCGTCTGTTGTCATGTAAAGCGGCTACTTGTTTACAGATGTCCTCCCTGAAGACATGTGCACCTGCTGGGCACTTGGAGAAGCTCGTGCTGCCGGCTAAATGTGCGTTTCTGATCAGCATGGACTGTGTGCTTACTTTGTCACTACTATCTACTATTCCTTTTATTTCTCCTGGGTTTTGATGATGTTTCATATTGAATCACTTCATTAAATTAACAAGAAATCTATGGGTTGGCTTCGGCTCTTCACTGCTGACCTGTCTTACCTGTCAAACTATCGCACATCTCTTCTCTTCAGCATGTCTGTGTTTCTCCTTTTCTCCTGGGAGGCAGTGTGGTGGGGTTGGGCAGTGGCACTCCGTTTCTCGTCGTTCTAATCCTCCCTTCTGACTTCACCAGGTCGCCCACAAAAGTGAGGATGGCGGCTGTGACACCAGGAATGCTGCTTGAACACTACAGCGCTATGCACACATTCAACATGTGCTATTGGCTCTGCTTGACCTTTGGCAGCATGGGAGATATTAACATGAGTATGCTGGAGCTGAGTGACGTCATCTTATTATTTCTTTTTGCTGTAAGTTGAGTGATTACCATGAAGACGCATATGAGACATAACAAATAAGAGAGATGTCTGTCCTGTATGAGTGATGCCCCCCAAAGATCTGCTGTGAGGTTGTAGAGGCATGCAGGGTAAAACTGTGTCTACGTCACTTCAACTAACCATTATTGTCACTATTGATTAATCTGCTCATTATTTTCTTGATTAAGCGATTTTTGTCTATAAAATTTTACAAAATCATCAAAAATGCCCGTCACAAGATTACATATTTTAATGTCTTTTGGCTGACCAACAGTCCAAAACCTGAAGATGTTCAGTTAAAAAAAATAGAAAATGTAGAGAATGTTTTGCATTTTTACTTAAAAAAACGTAAATTCTTTATAGACTACAACAAATTGCAGATAATTTTTCTGTTGAAAGTATGAACAACATTTTAAGCAATCATTTAAACATCAAGACTATTTCAAGCTGTGGCAGAATTCCCTATTAAACTCTGCTCTCACAGGAAACTAGAAATCAACCAGATTAATTTGTTTTCCTATAAAAGCCAGTGAAAGTTTATCATTGCAGTCCTGTAACATTATCCGACTCGAGATGGACGGTTCATCATTTAGAAAAAGAAGCTTAAAACTCGCTGCATCGGGACCAGAGATATGGAGACTGCTGTGCTATGTTAGTAGCAGCTAAAGTGTCCCGCAGCAGAGAGGAGCGGCGGGCCGCAGCACTCTGTGGGCTCACTTCTTGTTAACTCCACAACTCCACATGTAGTCAAACAACCAACCAACTGACTCCAGGGACATCATTTGAGGACGTCTTTCAGACTTCACACAGCTCCCTCCGGGGACACTAAATGCCTTCTACAACATATAGCGACTACTGTGTAAAGTGTCTGTGACTGCTGGGCATTGGAAAGTGACTTCTGTTAGCTCGTCTGACAGCTGCCACTTTGTTTAAAGCGCATGAACGCCTTCAGTGTTCCTGGGTGGCAGTGAAAAACAAGAAGCAAAAAAACATCAGAAATTCTCAATCCCTACACGTGTAGCTTTAAAGGTCAGAACTTTAGTGTAAAACAGTCCCAAAATGAATGAACAGAATGTGAAGAAGACGTATTGTGTTCCAGAGATGCGTGCTGTAATGAGCATGTGGCGGTCATTGCAGTTCACCTCATTCCCTTCCTCTTCAGACCACTCAGTGAGCCACAGTGTCCTGCTGTATGGAAGTTACATCCTGTACCATGTTCTTTGAATGTTTCTCATACCTGTCAGCCATATAATATTTACTTTGGCAATTTGCTTCAGTCATCAGTGTCTCTTCCAAGTACAAAGAGCCTTGTAACACTCCTCTGCTGGAGGGACCGGGGCAGTGGGACTTTGAAGCAGTTGCTCAATCCGCCATGTTACTTTGGTTTTATGGGTTACATTGTAAACACCAAAGTCATTTCTTAGATATGTGAACAGTGCAAGATCATTAAGAAGTCTGACTGGTGGAAGAAAGCCGAGCAAGTTTTCAACGGCAGTCCAACTGATTTGAAAGTGAAGAGAAAAGCAAACGATAAAAGTATTACCCAAACTGTCTGTTGTAAACGTTTGTCAAAGTTTACAGACCAAATTTCTGCTTCAGATTTGACCTACTGGGCTGACTAGTTGTGTACACTTGCAGGTGTCCTGAGTTACATTAGCAGTGAGATCACTTTTAATGTTGCCTCCAAAAAAAGGTTGCTCATCTGCTGCTTTGTTAAAACCTTGGGTTAATAGCTGTCATTCTATGTCTGGGTTCTTATTGATTCTTCCTCTTGGCTCTCAGATTCTTATTTCTGACAGATCCAGTAAATGTGATTCTACATTATAGTTCTAAGATACAGACTTTATTAAAAATGAGTTATGGCACAAATACTTTTAGAAGCGTTTCATTAATCCGTGGGAATTGTTGTCATGTTAGTGTGTATGATTTACATCTGTCTGATTCAGACATTTGCGGATTGTTCCGCTTTATTATTTTTAGTTTGTGGGTTTTATCCTCTCTTTATTTCATGTGAATGACACATGAGTGCCTTTTTAAAGGAGAAGGAAGTTAATTTAATGAGCTCATGGCTATAGCCATAATCAGATTGAATTGTACTTGAATTGTTTGTGATCATGTAAAACTGAAGTAGAAAATATTTAATATTATCTTATGTTGGGGAGAATAAATCCGTGGATCATTGTGAATTTTTTTAAATTATGTTGCCTGACAATTTATTTGTTTCCTTAGAACAGCAATATATTTAAAAAAAAATAATTTAAGCATCTGGACTATGGGGTGTACTGGAATAATTAGACTTTACAATGTTTCATTTGAATTCTACTAGAAAATGATTAATTTAAAGCTGGAGGCTTTTTATATGAACACTTTTGTAAAGTGAAAAGAGTCACTGGTGGTGACAACCCCAGATGTATCACCCACTCTGCAATTCTCCTCAGCTCTGCAGCTTTTTTTTTTTAGCATCTTTCAGCTCATTGTTTCTAGTTTAACAAACCCACAACTTTAGTGTTTTAGTCCAGAAGGATTCCAGTGGGACTCCTTTACGTGGCCGAACTGTCAGAAACTCTATTGAGAAGCAGTCCCACCTACCTACCGGAGTGGTGTAACACCTCACCATGACATCACGTGGAGATCAGTAAAACAGCAAGGACCCTGGACAAGAGGCTGAGTGAACGTCTTTTGAAAGTTCAGTTCACTGATGAAGACCATGAGTTCTGGTTGAAAGCTTGAAAAAAGTGGGCCTTTGAGTTGAGATTATTTTGTCACATGTTAACACTTACCAAACCAGTAGTGACATCATACAACAGTTGTCAGTGTCTTCCTGCTATGTGCACGGGCAGGTGATGTAATGCACCTTTTCTCAACAGGATGTGATGATTTATTACAACACTGATGAACAAATGGAGTAAAACAGCTTGAAAAATGATTATATGCAGGCAATACATCTCATGGTTTGATTTTTGAGCTTAAACATTCAGTTTTCTGTATTTCTGTCCTTTTTGAAGGACAAAATTGTTCAATAATTACAAGGCCATCTGTCTATCATCACAGGATGCATTCTGTCTCTTGGGAAGTCATGACCCAATCACCACTGCCACTAAAGAAACCAGTTTTATTCCAAAATAAGATGCTGTAAACAAACGATACCTTTGCTAACAGCAGGATTGTAGAGCGTCGACCAGTAAGTTACAGCAAGCTTCTTTTTTTGTACACAATCTTGGAAAGTTTGGAAAACCACAAGATATGATGGGGTATTTATAGTGAAATGGGTGCCTCCCTTTTTTATGATGGTGAATTTCCCTTCAAAAATAGAATAATATACTTTGAAATACAACTTTTCAAAAATGCAATGGCATCTCTAGTAAGAAACCAGAACACAATTACTGTGGCTCAAACATGGGTACCATTTCTAGTGACACTCACTTGACTTTGGTAAAACTATAATGCAATAACATACAAGCTATCCATAGCTTTAACACTTTTAAACACAATTTTTCAAGCCTGAAACACATTTCTACATCAATATGTCACCGTAGGCACTTGTGGCAGTCATTTCCTGTGTGCACACTCCACCTGATCACTGTAACATCACGTGTGGAACATGAGAAAACTCGTGTTGGATTAACAGATCGTCTGCATTGAAATGGTTTGTTGCATGAAAAAAACAAAAAACTTGTTTGTCCTTTACCAACAAGCACCAAAACATGTAGGAAAAAATACAAGTGGCCTACGCAGATAGTGAGTGGAATCAAATGTAGCCCAACATTCACACTAACTATTCAAATATGACTGAAGAGTTGAATCATCCCAATAATGCTGGATCATGTGACATTTTATGTGTTCACGTTGTCCTGTACAGAGACACACAAGTGTAAATCAACAGTGTTACACATGACAGTGTTATTGACTGTGTTTGTACTCAGTGCTGCATCAAGTCTGATGTTTATGGAAATAAACTGAGCATTATTGGTCAATAAATAGTAAACCACAATGTCAGTTTTATTACTCAGCTTTTGAGTTGTTGGATGGCTTTTCTCCCAACTCCTGATGGAGTTAGGCTAGCAGTTTCCTGCTGCTTCCACCTACAGTCAGAACACATTCTGAAGTTACTGTATGTTAGCCCTGATCCAGGACTGTCAAACTACGCATCGCTGTCCTGCATCACCATCTCCTGGAAGTCTTGCACCACCTGCTGTCCACTTTTTAAGTTGGACATGAGCCGCTCTGTGACGGAAATGTCCAGAGTTCAAGGAGATGGCCTGGATCAGGACAAACTGACTGTAGCTCTGCACAGGATGCACAGGACATCCATCTTATAATGAAGCAGGCTTGTTTTCCAAAATGTTGGGCTGGAACTGCAAGCACAGATCTGAAAAATTCACAGTCATGCTCCTGTGTGAAATACTAGAGGAGCTGCTAATGTTAAAGCTCGCCTGCAGTAACAAGCTATAGCGATACATTATGAAAACAATATGTTCTCAATAAAACACTTTCCCCAACACGGCCTACCTAACAGCATTCTTGTCACACTATGTGGTGACGTTTACCTGAAATAGAAGATATCAGTGTAAAAGGTGAGCCCAACAGTCCCAGCTGATGTCCTCGTGTTCGGCAGGCCACGACAAAATGTCCATCAAACTACTCTGGCCCAGTACCTGAACTCAGCACGTCGAGTCTAGAGCTGCTTCTGTCTGTGTGTCTGTGTGTGTGTGTGTGTGTGTGTGTGTGTGATGGGCTACGAGTCTTTGAGTGTGCTAATCTGGGCAAAGATCTTAAGTGCAGGGCCCAGTTTGATGTTCATGGTTCCCATGAGATGGTCCTCCTTCAGCAGCAGCAGAGCCTGTCCATCGATCTCCTGAGAACGGAACTCCTCAGCAATCTCCAGACAACCTGCACCCACAAACCAACAGTCAGCTCCACCGCAGCTCTCATTGTCTCATGATGAGCAGTGCGACGGCTCACCACGGTATGTATGCCAAACCAAACTTTGTTGTGTTTTGTATTTATTACAGAAAGAAATGTATAAATATATAAACATATTTATAATGCATTATAAACATTATAATTGAACTGTATAATTATAGTTATAAAAACTTATTTATACTGCCAACAATAATCAGAACACATAACGCATTATATTGACATAGGAGCCAAGTATCATAATACTACATAATTGCTTCTCACTAACTAACTTTTTTAAATAATTCACATAGTTGTTATACATTATAGTATTTTTATAACGCATTATAATCACTGTTATAAGTGATTGTGAGTTATTCCAAGTACTACGTTTAGAGCTAGAATGGCGCAGGGATTTGAGGTTTATCTAGAGCACAACGATAATGTCAATCCTCTTATATTATGGGATGCAGCCAAAGCTTCCCTTAGAGGAAGAATCATAGTTCAGACTGCTCTCCTTAAAAAGTTAAAAGCTAAAAAAAAACAAAACTGCTTGATCTGCATAATCAACTTGGGGATCTGGAAAGGATACATAGTTCCACTCATCCAACATGCCTCAGACCCAGCTGCCGGCAAAAGAACTGTAGCAGGAAATCAATAAAATTCACAGAGAGAAGAAAATATGATTTATGAAGTAAAAGGTACAATGATGCAGGTCCAAAAGCCCCAAAATTATTAGCCTGGAGGAATAAGAAATAATTAAAACAAATTCTTACTTTAATATAACAAATACCTATGCAGTCAACCAGACAAAGCTAGAGAACAAAGCATAGAACTGTTTTCAGAGTAGAATTTAGCATCATGATAATCGTGTTGTCTGCTGAGAAGGCTCTTGATTCTGTTGGATGGGAATTCTTATGTCAAGTTATTTATACAATGTATGAAACACTATAGTCATCCACAACTGCTGTGATACAAAAAATATTCAAATACTGAATGAAGTCCTTCATATTAGAATCATTAGGTTGTCACATACATTCCATTTGTTTTTGCTAAAACACATCAATAAGCCACACTGGCTGACATGTTGCTCCATCAACGTGAACACACACACACACACACACTGCTGCTACAAACACTCACTAGAGCACCAAATGTGGATTCATCCACTGGTGAAAATAGTTCCTAATAAGTGCATTATTTCTACCTGTTTGAGTAACGTTTGTTAAAACTACTGTAACCAGCTGTTTTAGGAAACGATCGAGCCTTTTTGGAAATGAAACTATATATTTGTGAGGTGTTTTTAAGTGTTCAATAGGAACCAATGGGCTGGGAGCTGAGCGCCACAGAGAAGAGAAGTCAGAAAGTATTGACTCAAACGAACACGATGTTAGTTTGAGTCTGCACATGGGATTTGTTGACAATAACACAAATAAAAAATACTAATAATACAACATTTTGCTCGACTGATCTTTTAATGCTAAGTTAATTTATTAGTTATTTATGCACACGGTTTAGTTTTATTTAACATGACACCCTCTGGGCTCCATAAATGAATGCTGACATGTAATGTTGATATATCTGATAAAAGATTGTTTTAAATCCAAAGTATTTCTCTCTACTCATGACCTAATATGAAAAACAATGAAACTTAAAGTTTGTGAGAAAAAAAAACGTCTCACATATTATTTTTTAAGAGACACTACTAACTGTGTGGGTGTTGTCTGATCTGATTTGATTGACAGTGACCTGGAAACATCGGCATACAAGCCCGACACTGTCTACAGACTAGGATTGAATGAGTCCTTGGTTAGGATGCCTGAAAAAGGGATGTAGTCAACACAAGCTTAAGCTTTTGTTCTAAGACATCAAATCCATCAGTAAATGCACCACTCGCAGATTTTGAAACTTTTATGTGTCCCAAAAAAATTCCATCTCATCTGCTCATTAGCCGCCTTTAGCTTAATGGTGGTGATGTGAAGTCATGTGACCGTGCTGTAGTTTGTTTATAGACCTACTTTTGCTTTTGACTTCTGGCGATTACGCTTCAAAAATCATATAAGTGGTGTTCATATGTGAAGATTATCTTGCTGAACAAAACCTGTAGACGTTATAAACTTTGGTTTGCCACAAAGCTTATTTTCTGCAATAATCCAAAATCCAATGGAAAAATCCCATTGGATTTGTCGAGGGAACCATGGCGACGCCAACTTCCAGTACTTCAGCGCTGCAGCACTCGGGTTGAGGTATGTGACACCACTTCAAACCAACCAGTGAGAAGAGCTCAGACAAAAACAGTAATCCAGAAATCTCTCGTGTGAAATAACCAAAACTAAGTAAAATCACTAATAAATAAAACAGTTTGAACTTTGGCAGCAAATTGTGTATTTATCGCTTACAGTAAGAAACTGAAAATAGGTTTCCGGGGCCTTTAAAGACCAGGAACATGTAATAGCAGCGTCCCAGGTTTCGGGCCTGGAATGGGATCTTTGTTGAACCCCTCCCTTCTCCTCCACCTGCACACCGTCACTATCAGAGGCCCCAGCACAATCAGCACAACATTTGTATGTGAACAGATGTGACCCAGTAACAGCGGAGGCAGCCCCCACCTGGCAGAGAGGAGATGAACTCGTAGACGTCATCTATGTTCCACCGGCCGGGGTCACTGGGCAGGAAGCAGTGGGGCTGCATCGCTGAAAGGGGGGACGGGGGTCTTTTGTAGCCAGGCAGGTCTGAACATAGGCTGGACTGTCCCTGTGCAGGATGGAGCAACTGACCAGTGGACAGAGCAGCAGCGGCAGCAGGCTTCTGCACAGAGGGAGCAGTCAGAGGGTTAATACGACACTTCTGTCACTACGTTTGCCTCCGACATGCTCTAATGCAGAGATGAGATGAGAGTCACATACAGAGGACATGCTGGATGGATTTTAAAGAGTGCAGGTTTTTTGCTACTTCCCTCATGGTAAAGAATTGCACAAAATAACATTATAGATTAGTAATAATAAGTCAAAGGTTGAGTGTTGGCTCACATTCTTTTTAGACTCCAAACTGCAATGGTTTCCATTCAGTGCTCTTTGTTTCTTCATGTTCTCCAGGGTGGTTTTGCGGTTTGGGAAAAGACCCACTCTCTTTGTGCATCCCACATTGTAGCTACGAAGAAAGTCAACATTAGATTCATTATGAGGATGGGTCATTTTTATTATTGCTTGTTTTCACATTTCTTACTTCAGTTGAAAGCTTGTGTTCTCACAGGTACAAGCGTCCTGCCTCATTCTGTACTCCATGACTCTCATTTGTTTTCTTTTGCTGCCCCAATAACAGCCTGCTAGTTTGCAAAGCCGTTCTCCTTCCCCACAGATTTTACAGTGCAGCATTTCGCTGCAAACGAGTGTGTGAAAGCGAAACATTATTTGGACACAGTGATTGTCTAACACTGAGGTGAGCGAAATATAGATTCACTGAGCTCCATCACGAACATCTGTTAGCTCCTCTGTCTTCCTCACAAGCAAAGATCAACGTACAAGACATTCAGGGAGCAGCTTCTCCTTTTTATCCAATGCTGATTAAGATGACTGATCATTTCACATGGCACCAGGTAAGAGAACTAAATTAAACTAGTCCGTCAGTTAACGTGCTCTCTTCCAGCCTTTCTGTGCCAGACATGGATCAGTTTTCATGGATTTTTCTATTAATCTTGATGACTGCACAATTTCTCAGCGCCACACAGTCAAGAATAGTTTTTGCTCCCTCTCTCACTTTTGAGCCACATATTAAGTATATCACAAGAACGGCCCTCTTTTGCCTACATAACTAAAAGGTTCTACATACGACATTCAAAGCATTAATATCGGCCTGATCACCAACGGCAACGAGGCAGCGTACAGAGGTCAGAGCCCTGACATCTTGGTGCCGGGACAACAACCTCCATCTCTACATCAGGTTACATCTACATACATACATACATACAGACAGACAGATACATCTGTTTTCTCTGTATGCTTTGATCTTCCCTCGTTTCACAGGCTGGGAGGTTAAACAAAGTATGCTAAGTTCAGTACCGTAATTTCTGGACTATTCAGCGCATCTGAATATAAGCCGCACCCACTGAATTTTAAAAAATATGTATTTTGTACATAAATAAGTCGCACATGTCTATAAGCCGCAGGTGCCTACCGGTACATTGAAACAAATGAACTTTACACAGGCTTTAACGAAACACGGCTTGGAACAAAAATAAATAGGCCTTTAAACGCCTTCAACTTGAAAGCTGCATCATATGCCTTTCTCCGTGTCTTTGCCATGATGAGGGTGACAAAATGACCGTAATCAGAATCGTGACCATTCATAATGTCCGCTGTTTAAAATGTCCGCTGTTCATAATGTCCGCTGTTCATAATGTCCGCTGTTCATAATGTCCGCTGCTGAAGACATTCCAAGAACTAATAATGCAATTGAAGGTTGGCATAATGTTTTTAGAGGTTCATTTGGTACACTGAATGAAACACCGAGAAATTTCGTAAAAAAGTTAATTACCGTAATGAATGGGAAGTTTGAGCGCGCTCGATTTACGTCACATTATGCGACGGTGCTCAGTTTTTTGGCGACATGAAGCTTGTGAAAGCGGGAAAAATCCATAAATTAGCCGCGTCATTGTATAAACCGCGAGGTTCAAAGTGTGGGAAAAAAGTAGCGGCTTATAGTCCGGAAATTACGGTAGTCTACAGCTGTGAGTTTAATGTGTCAAATACACATTCAATCAACATTTACATAATTATAAGAATCAGTTTACACTAAATATGTGCAGATATCAAATACAAAAGGACTAAGATCAGGAACGGGCCAAAAAACTTGACCGGGACACCATTTCCAACACAGGGAGAATGTGGAAATGAAGAAAACTAAGAAACAGTAACGTCATGCCTGCCTTGTCTTACCGTTTGGCGCACACTGTAGAACAGAACCTCTTGGACCTTTTGAAGACGTAGGCGAAATCCACCCTGCCACACAGCTCACAGGTCAGCACGGGCTCCTGCTGGGCCTTTAACTCTGAGGGAACACACAGTCAACACTCAGACACACACCATCACCAAGCAACATCCATGGGGAACACTCTTTCATAGTGCCACATGTAGCAGTCAGCTGTGTACAGGACTGTCATGGTGTCTCAATGTACTGGCGGATTTACATCCCAACATGCATCTATGGTCATGACATCATAAATGACATGGCTCATGCAAGAGGCCAAAAGTTTGTTTGCAGGGATTACCCGAAGAGCCTCAACATGTCGCAAACAAAGTGCTTGTTGAATCATCTACCAGCAGGTTTCAGGTGCCAATCAGGCCCACTACATGCAGGGGTTTGTGTAAAAGTGAGCAGGGTTTGGACTCTTTCATTCTTCACACATCTACCTCTGTCACTTTTTACATGTACAGGCAAGTGTAATTCATGCTTTCAAGGAGGGGCTCCGAGCTGTTACTCCCATCTGTACTATTTATTGAGTCTCTGTGCCGGCACACTTTTCCCTTCAGAAGAGGTAAAAACAGTTTGGCCTTCAGAGATAGAGCAACTCAGACAATACAGCCACTGCTCCTTAGTTTCAAAAGGAGACAGCTTAAGTAGTTCAGCATCTGATCAGTCCCTTACATCCGAGATATCCCGATGACGATTTCAAATGAGTCGGGATTTTTTGATTCTTCAAAGCGGTCTTAAGAGCAACAAGTGCTGAAAGAGAGACTTGCAAAAGTGAATCTTATCGGGATCAGGAAGTTTTAGGGTGAAGCTCTTACATAAACTCAGATAGAAATGGCTGGCTTTCTTAGATTTATAACAGGACAATGTTGATCTAATTAGGATTTTTAGAACATGCAGCTTATTGAGAAACCATTATGATGTGGTGGTGTAATTATCACAATTTATACCATAGATTATTATATATCTGGCCTGGGGACACCTCGGGATCCTTAGGATAAGCCGCAAGACAGAAAATGTATGTTCCCCGCCTCTGCACTGTTGCCACAATTACAGCTCCGACCACAGATCATGTGTAGAGTCAAGGTCACATTTCTAAAAAATGTGCAGTCCAATGTGACAGCCTCCATTGTAATTATTATTATTATACAATTCAATATGATGAGCCAACATATTGACATATTGAACATACTGAAATATACTGACAACACAATGTGTTTTACAGTGGACAAGAGAAACGTTGGCTCCCAGTATACACCACACTCTTACCCTTGGGCGAGAGGACGTCCATCTTTGAGTCTGCAGCGTGTCTCCTCAGGCTCTCAATTGAGAAAGATGGACGTTCCACCTGCAGACAGAAACAAATACACTTCATTATGGCAGCTGAAAAAGACACATGAACAAATATGCTCTGGCTTTTTTTCTTGAATTGGACAATTGAGTATGGAAAATGGACAGAGGGATAATTATTAATCGTCATATCTGATATATTCTCATGTAGAGAATGTTAGGAAACATGGAGAGAAAGGGGTGAGGCTGTCCAAAAATGTTGATCATGATTGCAACTTGCATAGGTGCTCAAGAAACTATCAAGATGGAGATCCCAGGGCTGAACACAAACCTGGAGGCTGCTGCAGCGTCTGTTCCGTTTCTTCCATAGAGTAAAAACACCGGGCTGCACTACAATCAATACTAGGATGAGGGCTGGACGTTTCTTGTGATGTTGTAATGATGTTAAAAACTAAAGTTGTGTGGAGTCAACCTGCTGACTAATCTTAATGTTCTTTAGACGCCGTGGAAACACAAACAGGGGCAGAGGTTTTGTCCATCATGTCTATTTGTAATAACACTGCACTCACCACAGAACATGATCAGTCAGCCAATCAGACAGGCTGGAAACAAAGCCCCAAGATGTGAATCATTTGAGGTCTCCAGTCAATAAGGCAGTGTTGTTTTTGAGCTGTCATATAATGATCGTATTCTGTGTCTGTGTTTTTTTGTGACATGGAACCTGTACGCACGGGGAAAGGCTCAGCACCCTCCTGGATAACGAAGCCTTCTATCAGATGGGTGAGGATGTTGCACCTCACTACGGCCTGGGCTGGTTTGCTCTCTCCATTCTGTTGGCCGCTGTTGCTGTTTGGGTTTCCATTTCCGGAGGTCATGACTGGAGCACAGGCCGCCTCTCACCTGTCAACACAAGCAGCATGGCAAACTCAACAAGCGCCGGACACGTGGACCTGGCCCCGAAAGCCACTGTTCAAATACACAAAGAATGCAGAGTTCAAATCATTCAAATATGGCATGCTTAATGTTGCACAATGTTCTGGCAGAAGAACACAGTGTTCACATCGTTTATTTAGACTTATTTTGACTCCTTAAGAAACACTTTTGAGTTTAGCATAGCACAGATCCTATTTTGTAATTTGTTAACTTTATGTCTTCGGAAAAACAGAAACATTCCTTGTATGTGAAACTTTGCACATACTTGGCCAAATCGGATCTGACTGAGGACCACTGCACCAGAAATAACAAGCTGAAAGTAGGGAAGACTGATTTGATCCCTGCCATACACATGCTCTGGTATAAATAAATGTTATTATCAGGTTGTCTGGCACTGAATTATGACTGCACGTTAATAACGTGAAAGCCTTTCCCGGTTTCCTTTTCCATTGAACAAATGAAATGTAAGTGAAGGTTGTGTACAGAAGACATGTACTGCATTGTTGACCTGCCATGACTGGACACGTTCAGCTCGCCTTGTATCAAGTCAATATCGCCCGCGGTGAGCGGTGCAGGGGGTTGGCTGGTCGAATGTGTGAATAAATTAAAACTACACAGCATTAAAGCCCGCGTTTTCATGATCCTTTTTAAAAACAGATACACTTCGGAGTACTAAGCTTATTTTTCACAAAAGACCGCTGAACTTGTTGGAAAACAGGAGGTGCGCTCGGGAACAATGGTAGAGGAAAGAAAAGCTCTTTGTTTAACGGCTGCAAACTACACTTTCATTTACTTACACTCCGGCGAGGAGCCAGTCCGACACTTGTAACACCAACAAACGTGTGAGCAGCCGTTACACGAGGACACGCAGAGTTAGAAGTGATTCATATCCTTACTATGTTTCTGCTTTCTCACATTCTCCTTGTTCGAGCAGCAGACACAATCCTCCCGGTGTGTGCGCGTGTGCTCAATGACAAAGCCCGAGAGATTTAGACCGAGGACTTCCGGCAACAACCTTTAAAATTAAAGCCTATTTATTGTCGTGTCCAGAACTGCATACAGACAATGTTCATTTGGAATTGCTCACCATTCAGGTGACCTTATAGAGACGGTTTGACTTTTTTTTGTCATAATGTTTCTATGTCAGAAATGAAATTTCGTTGAAAGCCCCGTGAAAAACAGGCAGTAAGCAGACTCTGTCTTTATTTTCTCACTGAAAAACAAGGCCGTCTCCTCCAGCTAATACATGTATTCTGAAGTCAAAGTGTTAGTTGTGTATCGTGGCAGTGAAAGCAGTGAAAGCGTCACAGCAGAGATTAGCTCAGTGGTCTCCAACCTGTCTGCACCACGACATAACAAAACACACAATAAAGTGCAAAACACATCATTTAATTATTACATACATAATGTAAATGTAATTATTCCATGTTATATTATGCACTTTATTGTTATTACAGTGTAATATATATAATATAATACATAACAATTTTACAGTAAATATTACCAACACAAAAAAAAAAAGTTTTATTCTTTCTGTGCGGCCCCGGTACTAAATGATCCGCGGCCCGGTGCTGGTCCGCGGCGCGCTGGTTGGGGACCCCTGCCTGATTAACTGGAGTAACCCGGGACAACGGGAGGAGCTCTTAATGGAGGAGCGACTGTGCACGAACTGAATAGGTCTACAAAGTGGGGACCGGGATGATTTATGCATAAAATAATGTTTAAAACGATAAACAATAAATAAACAATAATAAGTGAGAGATGATAAATGCGTTTAGAAATGTTGAAAGTCAGCTTTGAACTGGCAAAAACCAGGTGAGGTAGCCTAAACCAATTATTAACAATATGTTAATTTCAATTGAAACACATTAAAATGTTTCACTCCAGAAATATTTCTGTGTTGTATATATTATTCTTATTTTATATAATAATAAATATAGGCTATTTGTTTCATTAAATGTCCAACACACTATTTTAATGCATTTTAAAGATGAATCAACACACCTCAGATACAGTGTCAACAATTAAAAGCTATAAAATTAAGTTAGATATAATTTTACAATAATAATTAATCCATTAGAGCCTGTGCTTGAATGTATTGCATAAAGAATGCGTGTAACTTCGGAACAATCGTTTATTTGTATTGTTCTGTGTCTGTGGGTGTGCGTCCACATTTCCATCACTTGCGTATTGTCCTGCAAGCAAAAACATAAGCATTGCAGTTGCTTTTCTGTTTTACTGGTTTTCTTTCTTAAAACAGTAAAACAGAAAAGCTACTACAATGCTTTTTTTTTTTTTTTCGTTTTTGCTTTTTAGCTTGCTAAATGGTTAAATGAACATTGTATTTATTTAGGGGCTCGTGGCGGGGCGGAACTCTCGGAAGTCATTTCAAAGCAAAAGCCTTTGCAGCCTCCGGTGAGTGGACAGTGTGGCAGCAGCAGAAAAGGAGGTCACCGCATGGAGGGGAGGGACTGATACTTAAGGAAGTGCAAGTGTCCTCTTCTTCTTTTTTTAAGACTCATTCTCCCAAAAAAAAAGAAAGAAAGACAAAGTTATTCGCTACCCTCATCTAATAAAACTCGTCTCATCTCTCGGCTGTGAGCATGCAAAGCTCTCTCACAGCCCCGACTCTTCCTCCACTAAGCCACGATATCCAAAAGGATTCCTGCAGCATCAGTCTTTCACCACGCCGGGGCTCTGTGTCTCGCCCCATCGCCCCTCATGTCCATAAGACCAGTTAGTGAGATACAAAAGCAAAACAAACAAACAAAATCATTGCAGTCGCTTTTCTGTACACTGCTTTAAAAAAGGATTGATCCGAAGGAAAGCTCCAAGGATTAAGCGTCACGGTTATAAGAGAGTTAGGAGCCTAAAAGATGTAAAATAGTAGCTCTTTAAAGTTATTACATATGTTTGCTGAGATGTAGTGTCAACACGAGAGACTTATCCACGTGTTTTAAGACAAGAACTTCCTGGCCCTTTAACAGCGATGCTGATCAATGAATACGGTCCGTTAATACCGAATACATAGTATATGTATGTGTTAATGATTAATAACAAACCGTTTATTTTGAAGTATGCAACCGGAAGGTGAGAAGACGCTGCTGCGGACTTGGTAGGCAGTGAGTTCCAATAACGGGACCTCTCTGGAGTGCGCTCCTCCCTGTGCCATGACTGTCCTGCAGGCCACCGTCTGAGGTGGTAAACTAACGGCAGCACGAGTCTCATGTCATCCCTGGACTTGATGAAAAAAGAGTGTTTCGCATCTGGGACCCTGTCCTCGGCTTCCCTTAAAAGACGGTTCATAAAGAAGAGGAGGGTCTCTCCGAAGGCGCAGCAGGATGCGGACAGCGACTGTCAGCTGTGCAGGTGAGACACATCAAAACTCTCCCAGAAAGTTGTAATTCACTGGAATAAACCCAACACAATCTAATCTAATCTAATATAATGATAGTTATTTTGTATTACTGATTCTTACATAGCTTTTTCTTATAGTTTATTATGGTCTCACACAGGTTAGACAACAGTAAAAGATGCCCATAACAGTTTCCCAGAGCAGAAAATCCTCAGACTTGAGAAGGTAAAATTTAAGACCATTTCACACTTTTGCTTAATAAATAACTAATACGTTTAATCCACACGTTTAATCACATTGCTGTCAATTAATTATCTGTTGACTGATTAGCTTATAAAGACAGAAACAAGATGATTTAGACATAATCAAGATTGTTTGAATATCATAAATTATAAATATAAATTATATCTCAGGGAGAAGCGGCCATGTCTGCTTTTACAAAAGGGAAGGTGACCATAGTCCAACCTTTTTCTTTCCCAAAGTGCCCATGTGTAAGGGTTTGCTTGGACTGTCCACGTGCAGCCCAAAATGTGTGACTGAGAGGACTTTTGGTGTGGCTTGTTCAAAACCATCTTCACAGGTGTGAACACATTACACAGATAAGTAGAATCACATGCACTCCACTGCCCGTGTCTCCTACAGACAATATTTGAATACACACAACGCCTAGAGGAGATCAGATGGTACGGTTAGCTTGCTTTGGACGCTTAGCAATGTGAATTTGCACAGGAGTAGGTATCCAGCACCCAACCGACGCACCTCGTTTCTTCCAGGCGCTAAAAGACATGGCCATATCTAAGACCCTTAAGCCTCCTTCAGTAATTCACCAGTTGTATTCCTGTTTTCCCAGGTGTTCCATATTTTCCCTGTCTGGCAGTAGTCGCACTGTTCGTCGGATTTTGACAGCCTGCGTCCTCTCTTTCCTGGCCCTGCTTGGCTCTGTATCCATTGACCTCAGCTCCAACTTTGACCTGCTGCACACCACAGAGGCCGCTTACGACGAGCTTACTTCATGCAGGACAATAGCTATCCTGCAACTTGTCAGTAAGCTTCAAAAGACAAGACGTTTATTGACCAAAGACATGGGTAATGAGACATTGGAGGCAAGTTTTTCAGAAGTTGTGTTTCCGGTGTTTGGACATCTCTGTGGCGAAATGGCGGATCACAGCAATGCCCATGGACTCCTTTGCAGTGTTGAGTTGGCAGAATTTTGCCAGGAAATGAGGTGGAGCGTTCAAGGATTTCTAAATGT
This sequence comes from Bovichtus diacanthus, assembly GCA_943590825.1. Taxonomy (NCBI): domain Eukaryota; kingdom Metazoa; phylum Chordata; class Actinopteri; order Perciformes; family Bovichtidae; genus Bovichtus; species Bovichtus diacanthus. The sequence goes on from CALSBV010012141.1 coordinate 308,901, forward strand.
TTCATCGGATACGAACGGCATGAGTGAAAATGGCATTTCTGCTTACTCCATGGTCATCGGAAGACTTCTTGACGTTTGGGGTACAGTAGAAGATACGTTAGTCAAAGTCAAACAGAATTCTAACTGGAGAGATGTACTGTCTGCAAGACTTCTGATAAAATTCAAAGAGCTCAACCACCAGTTGATGGACTTCCCCCACATAGCAACTCACACTGACTTCCAGTACAAATGGACTTATGTATTAAGCTACCTCGGCTTTGCCAGGGTTTTGACAGAACGACTGAATGACTGCTGGTTAGAGAACATAGACCTCGAGTTAAACTCAAGCCAGCGTGGTAAACATTCTTATATATTTGACACAAGTCCGTGGCAGATCTCTGGAGCAGGCACAGAGCTTCTGTCTGGGTCTCAAACTGGAATTCAGTATCTGACAAACACTCAGCAGTGCTTGTTTGATCGGGCGGGACCGGCTTTGAGGTTGGCGTCTCGATCTGTGTCTTCGGGTCTCAGTATGAGGGTCTGCCTGCTGGCCATAGCCTGCCTCATCTACCCGGTGGTGATGTTCTCATTCAAGCAGATGACCGAGTGGATACAGAACTACGCCCGGAGCTTGAAGGAGAAGACAGAGGACCTGAAGCGCCAGAGGCAGCTGGCTGAGGATCTGCTGCACCAAATGCTGCCCAAGTCAGTCGCCAAGCAGCTCCGCCAGCGTAAACATGTCGAAGCAGAGAGTTATGAAAAGGTTGGTGCTATCGCAAAGAGTGTATGAATTTGTGTTTCTCTCATTGTGGTTTACTATGGCATAAGTAGGCATTCACATGAGACAGGTTATACGATAGATGGTTGAAAGTGCTTAAACCCTCGTTGGTCTTTGCCTTGGCAAGTTGGACATTTTTGGAAACATCAATTTCTCCTAAATTATTTACCAAAACCAGTTTCAAATACATTTGAGATGACAAACTGTTTTATTGTGTATCTTCAATTTCTATTTTTAATATTTGCTCAAAAGTTAGTTAACTTCAAGCTGCCATGCTCCACTGATCCTCGGGGGCTGTTGCCGGACTGAAATGTGAAAGGGATGACTGAGCTTGAGAAGTGTAGTCTGGTTCTTTCCACAGCAGTGTGAAAAATCAACAAGAGCTTGGGGCTACAATGCTCTCTTAAATGTTGTCCCTGAGGAAGACACTGAACCCTGATGGCCAATCAAGCAATGCAATACAGTCAAATATATACATGTTTATCGTTATGACAGAGAATGAAATGATTGCCATCATGGTAACTTCCCAGAGTTGTAGAATCCTTCCACATATATCTCATAATGCTTCAGACTTATGTATAAGTTACTGAAACTGGACTTTCTGGATCATATTTCATTAGTCTCACAGGTACTAGAAACAGATGCAGCTCCTTGTGTTTTCTAAACATATTGCTGTGTTCACCCTGTAGGGCGAAATACCCAACCTGTTCCCTATTCTTTATTAGCACTGGGTTCCAAAGGTGTGGAACAGGGACGACAGCTTGGCCATCATTCTCCTGTCTCCCGCCACCTCCAGTGTCCAGAGGGCTCCCCAGGACAGAGCTGGCCTTCTTTACCAGTCTGTTAAGTCTCTTCCTGTCAGCGGCCGAGATGCTGCTGCCCCAGCAGACTACTCCATAAAAGATGGCTGATGCCACCATAGAGTCAAAAAAGGTCCTCAGGAGTGCCTCCTGCACTCCAAAAGACCTCAGTCTCCTCAACAGATAGAGTCGGCTCAGTCCTTTCTTGTACAGAGCCACAGAGTTATCTGACCAGTCCAGTTTGTTGTTTAGGTGAACACCCAAGTACTTTACAATCTCAATGTCCGTTCCCTGGATGTTCACTGGTGTGGGTGGAGAGTGTTGTCGCCTTCTGAAGTCCACCACCAGCTCCTTGGTCTTCCCTGAGTTGAGCTGGAGGTGGTTCTTCTGGCACCAGAGAGCAAAATCCTGAGTAAGTTTCCTGTACTCCCTGTCGTCCCCATCAGAGATGAGGCTGACGATAGCAGAGTCGTCAGAGAAGTTCTGCAGGTGACATTTTGCTGTGTTGTGGGTGAAGTCTGCAGTGTAGAGGGTGAAGAGGAACAGCGCCAGAACGGTTCCCTGGGGGGCTCCGTGCTGCAGACAATTGGATCCTCACGTACTGTGGACGGTTGATGAGGTAGTCCAGAATCCAGGTGGTGAGGTGGTGATCCACCCACGAGTGCTGTAGCTTGTCTTACAGAAGCTGGATGGTGTTAAGGGCACTGGAGAAATCATAAACATGATTCTCACAGTGCATCCAGCCATCTACAGGTGAGAGAGGGATCTCTGTATGAGGTAGATGACAGCGTCATCCACCCCAGTGCCAGGTTGGTAGGCGAACTGCAGAAGGTCCATTGATGGTCTCACAAGGGGCCGAAGATATCCAAGGACCAACCTCTCCAGGGTCTTCATCAGCTGCGATGTCAGTGCCACCGGCCTGTAGCTGTTGAAGTCCTTGGGACGAGGGGTCTTTGGCACAGGTACCACACAGGATGTTTTCCACAGCTGCGGCCCTTGTTTCAGGCTCAGGTTGTAGATGTACTCCACTATCCTGCACAGCTGGTCTGCACAGGATTTGAGGAGCCTTAAGCTGATGCCATCTGGACCCATCTGGACCCATAGCCTTTCTCACCTCACACCTCTTGAGCTCTCTCCTCACCTGGTATCCTGGCAATACAGACAATGCCGCAGCAGGTGAGAATGGGCCGGGGGAGGGGTGCCTGACTGATCAAATCTATTGAACCCACTTTATGTCCCCCTTGGGCTGGGAGTCTGGTTCCTTGAACCCAGAGATGTTTTTTAGGCCTCTCTAGATTTAGTGTATCTCTAGATTCTACAAATTAGTAGTTATCTGCCTATTTATGGACTACAAACCCACCAACATCGACACCCCCCCACCCCAACCAGCGACGCCCCCCTGCCAGATGGGCTTGACAGCTTTTATTCACACTGTGCAGCTGACTGGGGTCTTGACTGACATTTTCAACCTGTCATCCACAACAACGATGAGTCGGTCCTATAGGGATTCAGTGTTACCAACTCCTCAGTAAGGAAAGTAGGTATTGGCTGTCCCAAAAGTCGCTAAATTACATCATCACCTAATTTGCGTAATTGGCAATGTGCATGTAATTGTAATGGACGCTGTAGGAGAGAGGTATAATATTGTGGGAGAGACACAAAAGTGAGTAAAAAAAAACTTAAATATGTTTAGAACTACAAATATACTTTTTATTTATTTTTATTTTAGTGCAGTGATTTTTTTTTAGACAAAGAACATTTTACATTTATATCCCGCCCTGGAAACCTACGGCTTTGTGCATGCGCGATTCATTTGCAGTCTGGACGCAGAGGTGCGAACATCTCCTGCTCTGACTGCAGCTGGGAGGGACTGCTGCGCCACGCGAGACTGGCCCACCTGTGAGTGTTTTGGGATGGGGGAGAGGCCCGCTTGTTGAGAAAAGTAAGAACGAGTCTCCAAAAGTCTCCAGTCTCCAAAAGAAAAAGACACTAGATTTGTTGCCGGTCACTTTTCTGAAAAATTGTTGCTAAGTTGGCAACAACCTGGCCCTCAACACCAAATAGACCAAAGAGCTCATTGGGGACTTCAGGAAGACCAAAAGTCACACAAACAACCCCACCTATATGAACGGAAAGGTCGGTAACTTTACGTTTCTTGATGTGAAGACCCCCGAAGACCCCTCTTTGACCACTCAACAGGCTCATCAGCAACTCTTTTTGAGGAGACCTTTTTGTAAAGCACTTTCTAACAAAGGTTTTGAAAGGGGCTATATAGATAAAATGTTACTTACTATCTGTTTCCTCAGATTCTGGTAAACTTCTACCGCTGCACCTTCAAGAGCATCCTTACCGACTGTTTGCTCTCCTCCCCTCTGGGAGGCACTTCAGGACTCTCCATTCCAGGACCAGCAGGTTAGGGAACAGCTTCTTCTGCTGTCACCTTGCTGAACTCTGCACCACGGTGATAGACCCCCCTCCCACAGATAGCTCCCACCCCTCACACACCTCCCCCCAAAGACTGTCTTAGTCATAAGTCCCTTTCACACAGCCTGTTCAAGGCGGGACTGTTTTGCCGTTATTTCGCCCAGCTGTTCAGTATAAAAGATGGTCACTAGTCCCAGAGCCAAATCGATGTCTGTGTGAAAGGGACAGCCGGCACGGCGGGACTCAACACATAAACGCTAGACACAGACGCTGTTGTGTTACATGTCATGCCTCTTTAGCTCCCATAATGCTGGCATCCTATCTAAAATGACACATTGAGGCAGCTTTATGTTGGCCTAAGGCTCAGTGTAAAAAAGCAAAGCCAGGTTAGTGGCAGATTTCTTTTTGTATTTCCAGTATTGCATATTTCGAGCCGAATGTTGATTTTGCGCATGTGTGACCATGACCTTAATCTACCAACTACTTAAAATGTTAAATGGCATTACATTTGGTGAAGAGTGCACAATCTTTCGTTTAGGACTTGAGAATTGACTTTGGACTTGTTTGTGTTGACTTTTGGGTCTTGACTTAGACCTATTGCTCTCAATTTGGGACCTATTGGCTTTGACTTGTTACTCGACTCTAGATTTCATAGCCAAGACTTGAAACTTACTTGGAAAACACCCTTTTCCTTTCTCCCTCCTCCCGCAATCTTTTGAATAACAAGGACATAAAAACCACAGGGTACTAAAGTGTTTAAGTGTTAAAATGATGTTTAAAATTACTGCAACACCTGCTGATAATATACGTTTATTTTACTTTTAATGTCCATGAGAAAAAACCCATCCTGCAACAAGGCAAAATAAAAACAACTGCAATAAATTGGCAGGTCCTAGTGACAACCCTAAGAAATGGCAGAAAGAGTAGGATTTGTCGGTTTGTAAAGTCAAAGTTGGCCCCTCCTCCCCGGCTCATGCCCCCTGACCGCAGTTATGTTTAGGGTGCTCGCCAGCGGGTGAAAGCCAACCCCAGATTCACTCTTACTATATTTGCATTTTTCTGGCGCTGTGTCCACCATTTTTGTAGCTTCCTCTTTGATGCACGCTAACAATCTGGCCGCGTTAACCTTTTTTATAGAAACTTCCCGAACACAGCAAAATAAGAAAATACAGGCAAAGGGCCGGGTCTCAGATTCAGACACTGTCCGCCACACACACCATAAGTGATGGTTGAGAGGGATTGTTTTTGTATGAGTCTATACATTGTTTTCTTAGAGTAGAGTAGAAAATCCTACACATTCTTCATTTAAAGGCAAATGGTAACAGGCATCAGAGATGAAGACAGTTCTCCTTTCCCCTTCACACTCCTCACCATTCACTTCTAACATTTAACCAAACAAATTCAGAGCTTATAATGTTGCAAGCATTGTGGGGTGCTGTTGCGAGCAGGCTACCTCTGCAAGATCTGCAAATATGATGAATGAAGGTGTGTGTTTGCTGCCTTTGTTGCTATTGTTGGCGTAATTACCTATAATTGCCCTGTTCCATATTCATCAGGAGATAAAACAAGTTATTCGGGTTAAAATTGCATCTGCCTTATTGAAGGGGTTTGAAGCAGCTGTACCAAAAGCACTCTGCACGGGGGTTGGGGGGGTTTATTACTGAATAGGACCACAGGCTCATTTTTTAACTGATTTAGAGCACTGGAGTATTATGGAAAGAAAATGTAAGACCAACCGATTCTTCTTCTTTTTGTAACGACATGATGCTCCCTGAAGGAGCTGTCTAGTAAAGACTTGATGCTGCTTGGCTGGGCCAGCAAATGTAACTCCCATCTCCTCATTATCAAAGATGGCAATTATTGTTGAGCGATCTGTATGGTGAAGACAAAGTGACAAGAGATACTTGAGGCTGAAACTCCATTTACTGATATCTGTTTGATTCATTAAAAAAAGAAAAAATTAATTTTACTGCAGAACCACTACTTTTAGGATTTTGAATGCAGGACTTTTACTTGTAATGGAATATTTTTACATTGTTGTTATGGTCCTTTTACTTAATAATGACAATATCTTCTCCATGAGAGAGAGATGTTGATCAACTTGTTTTTGGAGGATGTAGTTTGTTGTGCTGTTGAACTGTATTTTGGATTTTGTTTTACAGAGAGTTCTTTGTGTTATTTAGCCTTTGCTTTATTGTAGGATTGTTGCGGTACACTGCATTATTTTTAGCTAAGCGGACTGTGTAATAATAAACTGTTTGCCCAGTTTTTTCCACCCAGTACTTTTGCGCACTGATGGAGTCTCCTCTCTCCATTTTGGTCCAGGTCACCATTTTTTTCTCAGACATTGTGGGCTTCACCTCTATCTCTGCGTCCTGTGCTCCTCTACAAGTGGTGGAGATGCTCAACAACCTCTACATGTGCTTTGACACACGCATTGACTCCTACAATGTCTACAAGGTAAAGATGAAACGTCGACGCACACACAGAAAATTCACACGCTGCCTTTACATCCAAACTTTTATTTTTTATTTGCAATTCTTGGCCATAATATTTTAAAAGTATCCTTATTTGATTTTTCTTTCTGAGATTGTCCTGGAAACCTCAAGACTACAGGAAGCTAACTTAAGGAATTAATCAAGAAATAGTTCAAACACGTAACTCAGGGATCTTGAGAGGAGTCCCAGCCTCACTACAAACCTGCACAACATGTGCTTACGCAGTTGAGTAGCTTTTCAGATGCAATCACATGGGTGGGTATAAAAAGGAGTAACAGTGGCTGCTTTGCCACTGGTGGAAGACTTTGGAGAGAGCGAATATTCTGGGACCAAGATTTTCTGGGATGTGATGATAATGATAATTCTCCTATGCTGTATGGGGCCCAGCTTTACAAAGAAGCACCCGGAGAAACCAAGCCTTCAAGGCAACCTCAGCCAACCTTCAACAGATGTTGTTCATTCACACCTGGACTACTGCCCAGTCATTTGGACAAGTGTGGCATGTGTATTATCAATATGATATCAATATTTCATTATTTAAGTATCACCTGTATGACCCCTAATTTATTAGATATTAGATTTTTTTTTTAAACAGTTCTTATGTGGACAGTATCTTTTGTGAGAACAAAGGAGGAAAAAACCCTGTTATCAAAAACACCTGTGTACATGTGGACGAGGCCTAACGTGCAATAGATTACTGACAATTCTCTCCACTCACAACAATGTGAACCCACTTGCCGTGTTGTGTTTGTTCTTTGCTTCACATTTTCAAACTGGCAAAACATGAAAGCTAATATAAAAACATCATGTCAAACCAGGTGGAGACGATTGGGGATGCATACATGGTGGTGAGTGGTCTGCCTGAGAGGAACGGGGATAGACATGCTGATGAAATTGCCAAGATGGCGCTGGATCTGGTTGCAGCCGTCAGACAGGTCTCCATCCCTCACATGCCCAACCAGAGGCTGCAGCTACGAGCCGGCATCCACACAGGTGAAAGAAGCCCCCTATAATATGCAGCAGCTCAGGTCTGGAGTGTCAGCACTAAATGATCATTTGTGCAGGGATTGATAGGGATGTTGATCAGGTGCTGAGTTGTGGGTGCTATCCAGTTATTTTATACGGAGCTACTGGATTACCAGATTATAAAAAGTGGATATGGGTATTGTTGGTCGTAGTGTATAAGGCCAACAGATCCTCTATGACAGCTTTTCTAGAAATCTAATCACTGTTTCATAAATAAACTCTCAGCCAATCACATCACTGGTGTCATGGCTCTGAAACAGCTGAGCTAATGACAGTGAGGCATGACGACAACAGATTGAAAATGGAAAGATGCTTCTCAGGAAATAGTGCAGAGTGGCACGATGTGAACACACAGCACCATAAATCTGCATCCTGAGGCAGATTGTGTGGGGTTTTTAACAGGTAACTAGTATAATAATAAAAATGCAAATGTTCACGTCATATCTCGGAATGTGAAAGAGTAATGTATTCTTCGTAATACATTTCAAGAATAACTTTTTTTTTTTGTGGAAAGGACAAAGATGAGCCGCTGCAATTGGACACCTGCAGATTATCAAGTTAGAATGGACCACTCTGATGTGTGAAGGGCATGGACTGCTTATTCAATAGCAGCCTGCTGTCATTTGCATGTGATTTCATCAAAGTAAACACAGTAGGCGACCGTTCGTAATAGCACTGACTGCCCTCCTTAAATCAGAGGGTGTAGGTTTTTGTTTTTTTGTAATTTTCGCCTTTACTTGACAGAGGACAGTGTAACAACGGGAAACAGAGAGCGTACGACACCAAGACGCTCTGGAGGCTGTAGATTTATCAACATATGTGTCTTGCTGCCTTCAGACGGCTACAGGGATTTAACTAAAGACTAAAGATAAAACTAAAGGATGGCACCAGCGGGCTCCTCCCTTAGGAAATATTGAGCATCAAACACTTAATTTCCTGCATTCTGGTGAATTTTTTTGTATCTATTTATTGTGGAAATGCCTTTATTTATGTAAACAAACATTTTTATTATTTTAACAACAAACTGGTTCTCTCCATTCAAATACAGGGCAAATATAGATATAGATTTCAGGTTCAGTACATGACTCACAGAGAAACAGCCCTTCACATTGTTTTTTATCTTGGGAGATGGAGGCTACCCTTCTAAGCTTCCAATTACAATTATACCCTCTTTCAGACACACACACACACGAACAAACGCAAACACACACATACAAACACACACGCACACACACACACGCACGCACACACACACATACACACACGCACGCACACACGCACACCCACACACATACACACATACACACACACACGCACGCACACACACACAAACACACACACTCACACGAACAAACGCGCGCACGCATGCACACACGCACACACATGGACGAACACGCGCACATACACACACACACGAACGCACGCACGCACGCACGCACACACACACACACATACACACGCACGCACACACACACACGCATACACACACACACACACACACACACACACACGAACGCACGCACACACACACACACATACACACGCACGCACACACACACGCAGACACACACACACGCACGCACACGCACGCACTATCAGGTCCCGTCCCGTTCATTAGATGTGTTGTGTTTGTACTTCCTGTTTTATTTTGTTAACTGTATGTTCCCTCTTGTGTCTGTTTCTAGTTCCTGTCCCCAGCTGTCTCCACTCTGTTCATTAGTGTCTCCACTCTGTTCGTTAGTGTCTCCACCTGTGTCTTGTTATCCCCTCCCACTTCCCGGTGTATATAGTCTGTGTGTTGTTTGTCCTTTGTTGCCAGTTCGTCTTCGTTCTTCATGACAAGAGTTCCAGCATTGATCCCGTTTCCCGTGTTCCCAGCTGACTAGACAGCTCCAACAGCTGGGTACGCACCTCCAAACGGCACTTCCTTCGACTTCTACACCACGAGAGCCTAGTACTACGGGGCTATTGGCAACAGCCTCCCCAGTGGTCATCCCGAGTTCCATGATTCACCCCTCCCGTCCTGAACGTTTTTCTGGGGATTTGGAAAATTGCAGAGCGTTCTTAACGCAGTGTGACCTACATTTTGAGCTTCAGGCCGCCTGTTTCCCGACAGAGCGGTCCAAGGTAGCGTATATAATCTCGTACTTGTCCGGACGGGCTGAGGCATGGGCAACGGCGGAATGGGCCTGAGAGGCACCCATTTGCCAGTCTTTGGGGACTTTCACGGCGGCTTTAAAGAAAATTTTTGACCAGACAGCTCCAGGTCGAGAGGCAGCCTGCGCGCTCACTAGTCTGTAACAGGGTAGCCGCCAGACTTCGGATTACGCTATTGAGTTTCGGACATTGGCAGCTGAGAGCGGTTGGAATGAGCAAGCCCTATTCGACACCTTCAGAGGGGGATTGTCAGACCGCATTAAAGATCTGTTGGCGCCTCTGGAGTTACCCACAGACTTAGATTCTCTCATCTCTATGTCCATCTGGATCGACAACAGAATCCGTGAGAGGGAACGAGAACAGGGACTGTCGGCAGCCGTAAGTCGCAGGGACGACGGACGGTTCGTTTACGGTCAAGGTTTCGTCCAAGGGCCGGGGAGACCACGGACACAGAATCTTTCCTATGGGACGGCAGAAATCAACCCAGAGGAGCGGATGCCGATGGGACGCACCAGGCTGTCTCAGGTGGAGAGACAACATCGGATGAAGGAGGGTCGCTGCATCTATTGCGCTGAGATGGGACATTACGTGGCTGGATGTCCACTAAAAGCCAAGGCTCACCAGTAAAGAGGGCACTGGTGAGCCGAACTACAAACAAGGGAAGACCCTCTCGCACTTTGACACCTGCCAGACTCATCTCCTCATGCAGATCCATTCTCCATCCTGCACTTATCGACTCTGGGGCGGACGAGAGTTTTATGGATGAGGGACTGGCGAGGAGAATGGGTTTGAGCGTACACCCACTACCCGAGGTGTTGGAAGCCAGGGCTCTGGATGACTGGCTACTGTGCCGGGTCTCCCACACCACTCACCCGGTCCAGTTGGTCATGGCAGATGGACATACAGAAGAGATGAGTTTTTATGTGTTTAACTCTCCTTCACACCCGCTAATTCTGGGGTTTCCATGGCTCGTCCAGCACAACCTGCATGTAGACTGGTCCAGCGGAGAGATACTGGGATGGCACCCGACGTGTCCCACCACGTGTTTCCCGACCAGTGGGAAGCGTGATCTGGGGATTACCTCTTTTGATGGGGGGACCAGGGAGAGCCCGGAGAGGGATTTTCCGGATTTGGCCAAGGTTCCGGCATGTTACTTGGCACTTAAGGAGGTCTTCAATAAGACTCGGGCTACGGCCCTACCTCCTCATCGTGACTACGACTGCCCGGTCGACCTTCTTCCGGGGACTACACCCCCCCAAGGGTCATTTGTGTTCCCTATCCGCTCCTGAAAGGGAGACAATGAGGGAATACATCAAGGGAGCTTTGGAGGCCGGGATAATTCGTCCTTCCTCTTCACCCGCTGGAGTGGGGTTCTTTTTTGTAGAGAAGAAGGATAAGACCCTACGACCTTGCATTGATTATCGCAGCCTAAATAAGATCACGGTGAAGAATCGGTATCCCCTCCCACTCATCTTCGGCATTTGAACTGTTACAGGGAGCCAAGATATTCACCAAACTCGATTTGCGCAACGCATATCATTTGGTGAGGATAAGGGAGGGGGATGAATGGAAAACAGCATTTAATACTCCAAGTGGTCACTACGAGTATCTGGTCATGCCGTTTGGGTTGACCAATGCCCCGGCTGTTTTCCAGGCACTGGTAAATGACGTCCTTCGAGACATGCTAAACCGTTTTGTTTTTGTATACCTGGACGACATTCTCATTTTCTCACCACATGACTCATGTTAAACACGTTAGCCAGGTACTTCAAAGTCTACTCGTCAATCTGCTGTTCGTGAAAGCGGAGAAGTGTGAGTTTCACGTGAGGACTGCCTCTTTTCTGGGCTTCATCATTTCGGAGGACAGTATCCAGATGGATGAAGCGAAGGTCAGTGCGGTCACTCAGTGGCCTGTCCCCACTAGTCGTAAACTGGTCCAAAGGTTTTTGGGGTTCGCCAACTTCTATCGCCAGTTCATAAGGAACTATAGCACTGTCGCAGCACCCCTACATGCTCTAACATCCCCGTCGACCCTTTTCCGTTGGCATTAGAGTGCGGAGAAGGCATTCCTACAACTCAAGAGTTTCGCTTCAGCCCCCATCCTGACCCTACCTGACCCTCAGCGACAATTCCTGGTGGAGGTTGACTCTTCGGATATAGGACTGGGGGCGGTCCTTTCACAACGTTCCGTTTTGGACAACAAACTGCACCCTTGTGCATTTTTGTCAAAAACTATCACCAGCAGAGAGGAACTACGATGTTGGCAATAGGGAGCTACTCGCCATCAAGGTGACGCTTGAGGAGTGGCGACACCGGTTGGAGGCAGCCGTTTCTGGGTCTTACTGACCACAAGAACCTGCAATACATTCAGTCAGCCAAAAGACTGAATTCCCGGCAGGCCTGTTGGGCCTTGTTTTTTACCCGGTTTGACTTTACCCTGACCTATCGGCCGGGGTCGAAGAACATTAAGGCTGACTCATTGTCCCGCCTTTTTGATCCCGACCCCAACCCCAGACCTCCATCATTCGTACTTCCTCCTTCTCGGGTGATAGGCGCAGTAACCTGGGGAATTGAGGAGGAGGTAAAAAGGGCCATCAGGGAGATTCAAGTGCCTGAGGGGGTTCCCAACAACCGTTTGTTTGTCCCTGAGCATTTGTGCCCGAAGGTGATCCACTGGGCTCACACTTCCCTCGTTTCCTGCCATCCTGGAGCTGCGAGAACATTATTCGTCATCCGGCAACGCTTCTGGTGGCCTTCCATGGAGAGGATGGTCAGGGAATACGTGGCCGCCTGCCCATTATGTGCACGCAACAAGTCGTCTCGCCAACCGCCGTCGGGCCTACTACGGTCATTGCAAGTGCCACATCGTCCCTGGGCGGAGATTTCTATGGATTTCGTCACCGGACTACCCATGTCGGAGGGCAAGACTACCATCCTGACGGTGGTGGATAAATTCAGCAAGATGGCACATTTCATTTCGCTATCGAAACTTCCTTCGGCGAAAGAGACGGCGGAGGTGGTCCTCTCGCAGATATTCCGGATTCATGGGTTTCCAAAGGACATTGTGTCTGCTCGAGGTCCCCAATTCATTTCGCGTTTCTGGAAGGAGTTTTTTGAGCTGTTGGGGGCCAAGGTCAGTCTGACTTCGGGTTATCACCCCCAGTCGAACGGACAGTCTGAGAGGATGAACCAGGAGCTGGAGACGTGCCTACGGTGTCTTATCTCCCAGAACCCAACAACCTGGAATAAACATCTAATATGGGTAGAGTATGCCCACAACACCCTACCTGTCTCCTCTTCAGGCTTATCTCCCTTCCAGTGTGCATGTGGGTACCAACCTCTGCTGTTTCCAGACCAGGAGGTGGAATCCAGTGTGCCCTCAGCCCAAGCCATGGTTCGACGTTGTCACCGGATGTGGAGTCGGGCCAGGCAGACGCTCCTCCGCAGCTCCGCCAACCACAAGAGGACAGCCGATAGGAGGAGAGTCCCCGCACCTACGTATGTTCCGGGGACAAAGGGTGTGGTTGTACACCAAGGACCTTCCTCTTCGGGTGGAGTCGCGGAAATTGGCTCCACGTTTTGTAGGCCCATTTCCGGTATCCAGGGTCATCAACCCCGTGGCAGTGAGACTGCAGCTGCCACGTTCCATGAAGGTGCATCCCACTTTCCACGTGTCCCGAGTGAAGCCCGTTGGAGAGAGCCGGTTGGTTCCCGCAACCAAACCCCCACCTCCCCCCCGGTTTTTCGAGGGAGGAGAGATCGACACAGTCAAGAGACTTCTGGCAGTCAGAAAGAGGGGCAGGGGACATCAGTATCTGGTGGACTGGGAGGGGTATGGTCCAGAAGAGAGACAGTGGGTGGCAACTAAGAACATTGTGGACCATATCCTAATCAGAGATTTTTACCACCAGCATCCTGACCTGCCTGGGACGTCAGGTGCCGTCCCTAGAGGGGGGGGTACTATCAGGTCCCGTGTGTTTGCACTTCCTGTTTTATTTTGTTAAGTATGTTCCCTCTTGTGTCTGTTTCTAGTTCCTGTCTCCACTCTGTTCATTAGTGTCTCCACTCTGTTCGTTAGTGTCTCCACCTGTGTCTTGTTATTCCCTCCCACTTCCCGGTGTGTGTGTATATGGTCTGTGTGTTGTTTGTCCTTTGTTGCCAGTTCGTCTTCGTTCTTCATGACAAGAGTTCCAGCATTGTTCCCGATTCCCCGGCTTCTTTGACCTTGTTTCCGTGACCTGACTCTGATTTCGCCTGCTCCTTTCCTGTTGTTCTGCTACGCTGAGGACCTATCTGTGCATCGACCTAGTTTCTGTGACCCGACTCTGCTTTTGGATTTCCCCTGCATGTTTGTTTGTCTACTTTACTCAGTAAAGTACATTACCATCATCATCGTTCTGTCTCTGAGTCGTGCTCTTGAGTCCCTCTCTCCCTGGGTACTGGTCGTACCGTTACACGCACACACACGCATATTCTTAATTTAAGCTCTTTGCTTTTATCAGTAGTTGTGGCAGTCATGTCTGAAGCACTACCCCAAGCATATTTTCATTGGTTCTCTTCCATTTTAACTACAGGGTTTGTGTGTTGGGCTCCTTGCGCTGCCAAAACGCAGGTTATCTACAAGCACTAGGCGATTTGAGGGGGGGGGGGGTTCAAAGATTCAAGGATTCAAAGGCTTTATTGTCATATGCACAAAAGCCACAGGGTAGTTGTTGGCAGTGGGAATCTTCCCAGCTCGTCCAACAATGCAACACACAGTATACTTAAGACATAAAAAAGAAATAAAATTGTGCAAGAGACATAATGGTGCAAGTACAATGCAGGACTAAGTCAAATATATACATATAAAGTAGAATAAGATAAAACAATATACAATTAAATACTGTACAGTATTACTGTATACTGTAATAGTATCTAAATATGTGGAATAAACAGATGTACGTATTATAAACATATGTAAGTAGTGACACTTCATAGAGCTC
>CALSBV010012141.1:323554-349172 GCA_943590825.1 Bovichtus diacanthus
GTGTGTGTGTGTGTGTGTGTGTGTGTGTGTGTGTGTGTGTGTGTGTGGCAAAATTGGCATTTTTATTTGTCCAGTACTTTGTTTAATGACCAAATACCTGAAAAACTACTGACATTCCCATCAGCCTTAGGTGCACTTTGTGTGCTGCTAATAAGCATAGGCAAGTAATAGGCAGGTAAAACGTGGGCGTTTATTGAAAACATCTCGTCCGGTCCACTACCGACTTGATCAAGATGTTTCAATATTATATTCTATAACATGCTATAACCCACTAACATGGTCAAAAACTTGTGATCCAAACCTGCAGACTGCCCAGCCTCTTACTAGCATACCGTAGTTAAAAAACTCTTTATGGCCATGCACACTCTACTAATAGAATCTAGAAAATCTAGATTCGATTTTATATTATGCATAGTCCACCTATATCAATACAAAACTATACAAAAATGGTGGAATGAATTTAAATAATATTCAACACCTGCCAACATGCCAAAGTAACTTTTTTCCCCAAATATAAATATGTGTTTAAGTGGCTCTTACACTTGTACTGGTAAAGCTTTGAAAAAAAACACAATAGTCAGTATGTGGTTCTTTTTCTCCAGCCCTGTTGCATCGTGGGATGGTTCGATCCTCTTGCAGCAGAGTGAAGCTCAGCTCTTTTTCTGCTTGTTCTATAGGTCCATGTGTGGCGGGAATAGTGGGCTACAAGATGCCAAGATACTGCCTGTTTGGAGATACAGTCAACACAGCCTCTAGAATGGAGTCAACCAGCCTGCGTACGTGTACCATGACATACACTAACACACTCATCTGTGAGCAAGTATTGCTACACACTTCACACGGAACAGAACAGAAAACAAATGTCAGACTTTGGTGATGATGATGATGATGAAAGCCATGAGCTGCAACACGTTGGTTTAACAATAAAGTTGCTCTGTATCCTACAAGTCCTGTTGGAGTTTTACCTCTTCAGATTTCAGTGGTAGTGTCCAAAACACATCAGACAGCAGTGCATTTCTACAATGTATACACATAAGTAACTAGATATTGGACCTTTGTTGCACACAGCTCTTTGAATGATTTAAATTGTCATTTGGAAAGCAGGTGATAGTGCTTTGATATGTGCTTTGTTTTACAGTCTGTATTATTGTTTGTGTGTCAGCGCAGAGAATCCACGCCAGTTCAGAAACCTACTTGGCTCTCATCAAAGACAACGCCTACGAGCTGCAGCTTCGTGGAGAGATTGAAGTGAAGGTAAAAGATCCCACCCAAGCCGCAAAGTAAATTTTCTGTGTAGTACTACGCTAAATCAAACCAGGAAGTCATTTATTTTTCCAATGTAACTTCAAAGATTTATATAAACTTTGCTTGGATGAAAATAAGATAAGATTAGCTGTTCAATCATAAGAGTAAAACCTGAGGACTTCCGTCTCCTGAAATATTACTCTTATTATTAGATCATTTATTTGTCAAAGTGCACTTTTTTCTCCTGTAGTGATGTCGTTTCATTTTATTAACCTTTTGAGTTTAAAACTGTAAACATTTTTAGTGGTCCATGCTAATGCTAATGCTAGCACTAGAAGGTAAATGGACTGAATTTATATAGCTCTTTTCCAATCTTTGCGATCACTCACAGCGCTTTACATCACATGTCAGCATTCACCCACACTCACACAGAGTCAGAGGCTACAAGGTGCCACCTGCTCATCGGTGATAAACATTCACACACATGCCATCTGGAGCAATTTGGGGTTCAGTATCTTGCCCAATACAAAGACGTGAATAGATGAAAATTTGTGCCGAACGACGTGAATGAAGCGAACACACAAAACGCGTATTTGCGCCATTTGAAAAAAATGTTTTAAACTTTGCCTAGCCCTGATCAAGCCAAACTCCATTCAGAAAACAAGCATTTAAAAAGTTGTTTGCTTGTCGTCTTGCGGACAGATCTGACAAAGCATTAATTCAGGACTTTTATGAACCGGTATCATTATGTAGTTATTTTGGCATCCTTTTAATGCGTTTATTGAAGTTAAATCACGGCAAAATCTGTTAATTTTGGGTTCATGCCGCTGTACTAAACCATATTAATTCAGCAGACGTGACTAGAGACAGTGAATGCAGCCTGATGAAATCACATAAAATTTCACTGAAATTTTGCTTTGTGTAATGTGTGAATGCCCCAAAAGAGGGCATTAAGTCGGATGTCATCATCAAAATTAGAACATTTTATTTATATAACCAAATATCACAAATTATAAATTTGACTCACAGGGCTTTAAAATCTTTACAGCGTATGTCCTTAGACCCTTGCAGCAGATAATGAAAAACTCCAAAAAAACTATTAATGGGGAAATGGCAGTGGTACCCTACAGGAAGAAATACTGTCTGTGTCTCAGTCTCCCCTTGGTGACGAGACTGGAGGGGAAATATGAGGAAATCACCAAACTGCCTTTAGGGAAAAACTCCTGAATTAAGTTTTATCTTTGATATACACTGTCCGAGAAAACCAATGCTGAGATTGTGATATCTGCTCAGCTGCTAAAAAGGCTTTTGATCAGGTGGAGTGGGAATATTTTGATGGCCATGACAAAATTTGGATTCGGAGAAGCTTGTATTGGTCAAAACTAATGACACATTCCAAGTACTTCCCGCGACACAGGTGTACCACCGATGTCCCTACGCAGTGTATCTCTGTCAGTGCCAAGTTTTCAACGGATTAATACGGAGAAACATTACACACAAGCTTTCCCTGTACACTGATGATCTCCATCTGTGTGTCGCTCGCACAATGTCCTTTTTTTTCAGGCTACAAACTAGATCTGCAAAAAGCTAACTTTATTCTATAAATTCAGCAGCTCTCAGTATTCCGGTCTCAGCCTTTCCATTCAAAAAAGCGACCTCACAATTTAAGTGTGTGGTGCAGATATGCCCAAATGCTGACCCCACATGTGATCAGTGTAAGCTTACAGAGGCAATCTGGGTGCACATGTTCTGGTCATGTACAAAACTTCAACTATTTTGGGAAAAAGTTCTTTCAGCCCCCTAGTGACATACTGTGTACTGTACAACACAAACATTGACTTTAAGCCTACCACTGCCCTCTTTGGAATTTGGAGACCAGAAGGTTTGGTGTTGCCCACAGGAATTTATAACGTTAACACCTTTACTACTTTGATTAGATAGATGAGATTTATTTCGAATGCTGCAAGCTTAACTGACATTGTGATATAATAATTTTGTGAAATTTAGAAGACTAAAACATCACCTCATACTGTGAATGTAAAATCACTAAGTTGAGTCACAGTTTTCATATGTTGTTTCATGTGTAGGACAGTCAGTTTATATTGCCAAAGTTCACTAAATTAAAGGGTCAGTTCACGCACATCAACATATACCTTCTCACACAGTCCAATTACAGTCTACTATTGCATACAACTATAGACTCGATTTAGTATTAGGTGGCAGCAGAGATGATATCTCTGAAACCTCTGCATATAAAACCAAAACTCTCTGAATGGCATACCTGTTGTGTATTTGGTAGTTTTTGTCATTTGTGAACGGACCCTTAAAGTTGGATTTGTCATGAAGAGTTTATCACTGTGACGGCTTGGTAGTCTCACCCAAGTGTCACAGTTTTTCTTTTGTGTCTTTCCTTCTCCTGCCAGGGTAAAGGCAAAATGAACACATACTGGTTGATTGGCCATAAGAACTACAGTGTGCAGAATGACAGTCTGGTTTGCCACTGGAATCCCAACATGGCAAGAAAGAAGAAGACCGTGGCCGGCAGTGACACCTCTGTGGGCAATGTGAGTTGAACTGGTTAATATGTTTACCATTAGGGGGGCCATAATGCCTGTCCTGTAGCTGTTTACCCTCCATTATACTATAATGACAGACGCCTGTCTGTGTGTCTGTCTGTGTGTGTGTGTGTGTATATGTTTGTTTGTGTGTGTATCCGAGTTTCGATTCTGTCACATAACCTTGGCCTGATCTACTTCACGGTTGGTGTGTGTGTTGCTGAGGACCCGAGGGAGTGCATGAAGTTATTTGTGTCAGCGATTCTGTAGAAAAACTGTGAAAACCCGGTTTTGTACTCTTAATGCGACACTGTGGTGTTGACACAAGTATATCTGGAACGGGTACTGTGCTAGTATTTTTTAATTCTGGCCTTTGTTTGCTTTCTGTGCTTCAAATCGCCCACTGTCTGCTGCGTTGGTTATCCCCTACTTGTACAAAAGCTTGTGTTTTGGTTTTCTTTATTCTTCCTGATATTGCATATCGTGAACACGAGAGTCTTTCTCATGGTTACGGTTCATCCCATGTGGTATGAACATGGCATAAATATTCCTTTGTTCTTTGTTGTGTCCTGCAGTTTCACTAAGTGGAATTCCAACCCACAAAATTCACACCTGCTGTTTCTATGCCGCAGGACAGTTCTGTCATTGAAAGTAAACTTGTAAATTGTCACATCAAAAGTGTCTATCCCAGCGCAGCTTACAAGTATGAAGCAGAGTTTGTGCAAAAACTGAAGGGTATGAAGTGTTGAAAGTCTGCAACTGAGCATCTTAATGCCACCCAACCA
This sequence comes from Bovichtus diacanthus, assembly GCA_943590825.1. Taxonomy (NCBI): domain Eukaryota; kingdom Metazoa; phylum Chordata; class Actinopteri; order Perciformes; family Bovichtidae; genus Bovichtus; species Bovichtus diacanthus. The sequence goes on from CALSBV010012141.1 coordinate 328,140, forward strand.
CTTCCCTCCATGTCTGATGATTACCTGCAGTTTAACAGTTCAGCCTATAGGTTAGCCCGGATTCTGATCCTTGATGGCCATCTCCTGGAGCCTGGACAATTTAGTTTCTGAGCAGAAGAACTTTTAAAACACTCACCAGATGGCAGGTCATCTACTTATTCTTCTTCAGAAAGAATTCACGCTAAAGTTATTGTCCCAATATCAATAGAAAAGTTGTAGAACGTTTTTTTAATAAATAATTTATCTTTAACTTTGTTTATTGTGCATTTGGTCTCTTTTTTGGCAAATGAATTACACTCATTTGTGAGAGGGGCATTGGGGGAGGGTGACGAAGCGAGAACAGAAACTAATTGTACATTTAATTCTTAATTACATTTAATTAATTATCAATTAAATTATATCAAATCAATTATATATATATATAATTGGCACTGGATTATTTACACAATATTATAATATGTATATACATATATACATACATATGCAAACATAGTATGCGTATATATATATAGATATATATATATTAACATGATATCAATATTTAATTATTTTAATATCCCAGTTATCATCAATCCTGGTGTATCGTAACATCCCTACTGTAATCTTTTGTCATTGACCAGAGACTTTACTTTGCCATTTAATTTAGCCTAAAACTGACTTTCTGTCTGAATTTGCTGTGGTTAGATGTGGTTGGATGGCTCCACCAAGTGACACTTTGCAGGACTTTGGTCTGCCTTTTAAATAAGTTTACCACCAGTAAAATGGAACGTGTACCTTCAATTTTTATGTTTTTAACAGACCTATTATAGAAAAATTGTAGAAAAATGAAAAATGATCTGTATATGTCATGATTTCCCCTACCTCTGTGCCAGTCCTCAATGACAGTGCAGAGCCTCAGTGAGAACGCCACCACCCCAGTCTCCCTTCCCTCCTCAGTGTTGAACCAAACCCCACCACGTCCTTGGACAGACAAGCCTGGGCTGAGCGTGGCAGCTCAGATGGAGCCTTGCGGCAGCAGCAACGGTACCCTGGGCTCCATGATTGGGGGGCTGCAGGGAGGAGATGAGAGCCTTCTACCCAGCCAGCCTAGGAGCAGCAGTGGGCGTAAACCTGACAGGCTGAACATTTGAGTAGGAAAAACTCAAAAATTGTTTGTTTTCAAAATGAGTTACCTGATCTCAAAGCTGATACAATAGCTTAACTTGTTTGAGGTAGTAGTGATTATGTATGTATGTATTTATGTTTAGCCTTTGCTTTAATTTTACAGTTAAATACCACAAACTGCCCAATAAACCTACCACAATACATCTTGCCGTTAGTTATTGTAATTTGCATAGCAATGTGGGTATAGTGGAGACGTTATATGTCATTTACAGAAACTTACTGTATGTTTTTAAAATGTCATTAGTTTACTGTTAACACATTAGCGGTAGTGCTACTGTTGTTCGGTTATAAGGTTTATCATGGGCTGTTCATGTATTTCTCATATGTTATTTTCTCCAATTCAGTGGTTGCAATATTTCATTAATTTCCATTAAATCTCTATTAATGACTCTTTGATGATTATACTGATTTTTCCTGTCAACTAAATTGACCGTGTTTTTGACGGCTCTGTTGGAGTAAAAACAACAGCTGACTACCGGCTCCATAGTGTCCGTGAGCTGCTGAGGAACGAGAAAAGTTTTCCGTTGTTAGCTGATCTGTAGCTGGTTTTCAGGGTAAATGTCTTCCCCTTACGTAACTTCTTGGCTTTCAATGTGAAGAAGTAACCACGGGAAGTAACGCATGAGCGCTAATCACTGGCAGTAGCTTAACATAAGCACATTTCAATGATTTATATTTGGATTTGAATTGCCTCCAACAATATGTGAACCTCCACCTCCTGAAACACTAAATCATCATCCTTCCAGATGACGCTACCAAAATAAAGTGAGATATGCAATATATCCATTTTTTAGTTTTTAGTAATATTTCCCATATATAATAATTAAGGTTGGTAATTTCATGTCAAACAATATTCATTCTTCTATTTCAGTTTGAGCAAGGACACCCCTTGCTCAGTGTACCAAAAGGTGGCACACAGGCAGAACAAGATTCCTGCACATAACCAAACTGCCAAACACTGACAGTGTTGCTGGTACCTGGAATGGCATGCATGTGTTCACCTGCTGCAACACTGTCAGCGCATTTGCAGGATGCGGGAATATGGGCACCCTCCAACAGCTGAAGTCAGACAAAACATACCAAGAAGCCTCTTCAAGAAGCTGCAGGAAATCACAAGCCCCATGTGTAGGCTACCCCCTATGCACACTTTAGATGTCAACCTTCTGTGGTACCAACTTTTCTGCATCAGACGTGAGGAGGTGAGGATTGTCTATTCATAAAATTCCCTTCATGCCAACTATTCTCATGTATTGCTATCATGTGTTGCATGTGTAGGCCGTTGATGGTGTGGTGGTGTTCTGTTTTTGTTGCTTCCTCTTTGTTCTCTTTACCTCTCTGTGTTGGGCCAAGGTTGTTTCCTATGTGAGCAGCCCAGTGCGTAGTGCCTGCTGCTGTTCAAGTTGGTCCTGAGCAGCATCTTCCCAGTTATCAGAGTTGATGTTGAAGGAGTTGAGGTCTTGCTTACAAACATCCTTATAACGTTGCTGTGGGATGCCGGTTTGCCCTTGCCAGATGACAGTTCCACGTAAAGGATGTCCTTCAGGATTCGTCCAGACATGGCCCAGCCAGCGGAGACGCTGTTGCCTCAGGAGAGAGTACACTGGGAAGATGTGCTCTCTCCAGGACTGCTGTGTGTGTAATCCAGTCCCTCCATGTGATGCCCAAGATGTGCCTCTTTATTATTGTGCACTCTGCAGGCTGACTGTATAGAGAACTAAAACTGCTGAACTTTATTCTCACTGTACATGTTACCCCATGGACATATCATTCAGCAACACACATGATACAGAAGTATACCTCTCATTGAAACCACATGAAATGAACAATCTAAGCGTACTGCATTCCTGTCTATCCAATGCCAAGTACTGGATGGCAGCTAACTTCCTACAATTCATTAGTAATATAACAGAGGTTTGGATCTACAGATATAGGCCTACAGTCCTCCCATGGTTCTCTTACTACCAATGTTAAATCCGTGGCAAAGAACCTTGGGGTAACATTTGATAGTCACTTATCCTATGAACAGAATACCAGAAATGTCAGCAAAGATTGTTTGTAACAAATTTAAAAACATCTGGAAAATAAGACACTTGCTCAATTTATGACACAGGAAAAAGCATACGTGCTTTTATATCATAACACCTTGACTACTTTAACTATGTTTCCGCCTGTTTAACTTCCCACTCGTCTCACAATTGCAATTTATCCAGCCAGATTATTACGTAAATATATTCCGCCATATCTCTCCTGTCGTAGCCTCACTGCACTCCATTACATTTAGAATACATTTTTGTATTTTGTGTTTATACTTGAATGTTGAGATGCTGTAACGCTGTATTCACACTCTGTCTGAAAAGCTGTGTCAGTGCCTGTCTCTTTAAGGCCCCCTCCCGCAAAGCCCAGTCTGCTCTGATTGGTCCGCGTTTCCGGGTCTACGGTGTCAATCAATCGCTGTTTTCACAGTAGCTTCACTGCCGCTGCAGGGACTCGCTGTTTAATATAAACGGAGTCAGTTATTATTCACTTCCACCGTGAATAATAGCGCAAGTTCCAGCAGGAATCTGATCCGAAATTGATGAGAAATGACAACACCTGCAACCAAGAATACAGGTTTCCCTGACGGTGAAATGTGATGTAACACATCAGAGTGTAGCATATATGTAGCACATATGTAGCATAGCTACCTAGCGACGCGGGTTAGTTTTACGATCTGACGTCATAAATGATCTGCGCCGTCAATTTGAGCGTCAACTGACAAGATGGATCGATGGCTCAAGACCGGGTCAGGTAAAAGAAAATTAAATGAAAAATGTGACGCGACAGTCGAGCTGCATCGTCCTGATGCAGGTGGTTCAGCAGATACAAGTGATTTTGTGTGCGTTACTGAGTCCCAGGAGAGCGGTTCGCCGTCCAACCTCCACCCGGCTGAAAGCTGTGGAACTCTGTTTGAACGCAGAAAGTCCAGCGCTAAAGTGAAGAGAAAATATCACAGCGACTACATCAAATTTGGATTTTTTTGGACTGGAGATGAAGAGGATCCCAATCCACACTGTGTTTTGTGCTACAGGTCGTTGGCGAACGAGGCTATGAAACCCGCCAAGCTCAAGCGACATTTTGAGAGCATACACAAGGATTACATTGGGAAACCTTTAGGATTGTTTGAGAGAAAACGTGATGAACTTAAGAAACACATGATGAAGGCGCTCTCACAGGTGTCTACACTGGGGGAAAATGCGAAGGCTACAGAGGCATCATACATGGTTTCCCTTCTAATCGCAAAAACAGGAACACCTCAGTCGATAGCTGAGAATTTAGTCAAGCCAGCTGCCAAGGTTATGACTTGCGTATTGTTTGGGGAGAAAGCAAGCGACGAAATCAACAGGGTCCCCCTCTCCAATGACACTGTCCAGCGGCGAATAACAGCCATGGCTGAAAATGTGAAAAATCAGCTGATTACACGTTTACGCCAAAGCCAGTTTTTCACACTGCAACTGGACGAGTCAGCTGATCTCGGGAATGAGGCAAACCTGCTGTGTTGTGTAAGGTACATCCATGCTGGCGGTGTGCACGATGACTTCCTTTTTTGTCGTTCCCTGCCGGCCAACAGCACAGAAGCCATTTTTGACTCTGTCAACGATTTCATCGCGCAGAATAATATGGACTGGACACGATGTGTCGGTATTTGCACAGATGGTGCAACTGCAAAGACTGGGAAGCAAAAGAGACTGGCCGCGCGCGTACGCGCAGTTGCGCCTTGCGCCACAGCAACACACTGTTGCATCCACAGAGAGCAGCTGGCTGTGAACATAATGCCACCATGCCTCAAATCAGTACTGGACCAGTCTGTGAAAATTGTGAATACAATAAAAACCAAAGCACTGAACACACGTCTTTTTAAAGCTCTGTGTGAAGAAATGGGAAGTGAACACACACACCTGCTTTTTCACACTGAAGTTCGCTGGCTGTCGCGTGGGAATGTTCTCACCCGTCTATTTGAACTGCGCGAGGAGGTGATGTTGTTCTTGCATCATACTGATGAACTGTATGACATACTGCATGATTTCCAGTGGCTCTCAACATTGGCATACCTGGCCGATGTCTTCAGCACTCTCAATGCTTTGAACTTAGCGCTGCAGGGAAAAGCCGTCACCGTCTTCAATGTGCAGGACAAAATAAAAGCTGCACGCCTCAAGATGGAACTGTGGTGTGTCCGTCTGGATCGCCAGGAGTTTGAATGTTTTCCCACAGTTGCAGATTTTCTCCTCACTGCAGATGAGGAACTGGATGGCGGCACAGTTGCAGCCTTCAAGGAATATCTGCAAGGCCTTCACTTTCAGCTGGGAATATACTTCCCAGAACTAGATGCAGGCTTTGAGTGGATCAGGAATCCGTTTGGGGACAAAACACACCTCGAACACGTCAGTTCCACGCTCCCACCGGGACAGGTTGACAGCCTTGTAGGCATCGCATCTGATTGGACATTGAGGACGACTTTCAGAGAGAAAAGCTTGACAGACTTCTGGATCCACATCCAGCCTGAGCACCCAGAGCTGGCTGACGCTGCTCTCAAATTGTTGATGCCGTTTCCGACCACCTACAACTGTGAGCTTGGTTTTTCTACACTTGTTGGTCTGAAAACAAAGCAGCGTAACAGGATGGATGTGGACTGTGATATGAGACTAAAACTCTCCAGTTTGGATCCAGACATTGTTTCACTGATGTCTCGGCACAAGCAGCATCATTCCTCCCATTAGGTGGCAAAGAGACACACAGTGTCTGAGTAAACACTGCTGTTTGTAAACGTAGCAGTGTCAATAATTAACTTGTGTTTGTTGTTAAATTCCTGTTAGATTTGGGCCTGCAGCCATAGTTTTACTGTATTTTATTTTTGAAAATCCACAGCGGAAGTTTGAGTCGTATTAAATGCGGTGCATTTTGCGTGTCTCGGACACAAACTCAGTAATAAATGTAGTCTACGTTTCATATGATGTATAAAATCTATCAACATTTACCGTTTAAATCGCATATGAACGAAATGCTTGTAGAATCTGTATTTGTATTGTTTATTTAATGTAGAGAAGGTCACATAAAGCTCAATATTAGCCTGTCATGTGTAATGTACTGTTGGAGGTAAGCAGGACGATTGTTTTTGGATATTTGGGGAGTTAGGTGGTCCAGGAGGGTTTTTCTATTGGTTAAGTAGTGCTTGGTCTGAAAGAGAAACACTGGTCTACAGGTACATGTGTGAGGAGTGACCGAGCCTGAGAGCGGAGCCCAGTGAAGAAGAAGAAACACGGGTTGTAAAAAGAGGCAGAGATAACTTGTTAGCGTGGATCATGAATCGTGGCTGCACCTGTTGCTCTGATCCTGCCTGACACCAGGAAGCCTTTACTGACATCCCCCTGGATCCATCCTTTTTTATATATGATCGCATCACATTTTCTGTTACATAGATTGTCTATGTTGTATTTTTTACTATGTTGTTTGTTCTGTACACACGTCACCTATTACAGTCTGTCCGTCCTGGGAGAGGGATCCTCCTCAGTCTCTCCCTGAGGTTTCTTCCATGTTTCCCTCTTTAATTGTGAGGTTTCTTTTAGGGAGTTTTTCCTTGTGCGGTGCGAAGGTCTAAGGACAGAGGGGGTCGTATCCTGTACAGGCTGTAAAGCCCAGTGAGACAAATGTATAATTTGTGATATTGGGCTGTATAAATAAACTTGATTTGATTTGATTTAGAAGTGAGATATAAAGTTGTCCTTTGAATGACTGCAGGTGTACCGTCTGTGATTACTGGTAAAAACCCTCCTCACATCACACAGCTGGTGTGTTCCTATCAGCTGTGTGATCCTGCAACATGAAACAGGATGGGGTTCTAGATGATTCCTGTCTAGGTTTGGATCTTCAGTGCCGTTAAAATCTCTCCCTAAAAACATAAAATCATCACTATTACAGGCTCCAACAGTATCACAAAATGTTTAAAAAAGCCACCCTATCCACCCCATTGGTGGATGTGTAGACATTCAAAAACACAAGCTTTACATTCTCATATTCTGCTTTGACCTTTAGTAAAACAACAAATGATTTCCTCCACCTCAAAAGAAAATGGGAAATATCTTCTGGAAAATAAAATCCCCACTCCTTTGCTGCAGCTGGATTTGTGGCTTAAAACAACCCCCAAGTTTTTTTTTTCATTATCTTTTGTGCTGTGGGCTACCTGTACAAACATTATGTCTATCTTTTTAATCTTAATTGTGATAGCAATTTCTCATATTTAGTCTCATTCAAGCACTCAAACTACCAGAACTAAATATACACATCGGACAGTGGGATGCTTTTTCAGTTGATCCTGGAGCTACTGTATCTGTATTAAAAGAATCAACATTGTCTAAGACTAAAAAGAGCAACCTGGGTCCACTGCAAGCAGATCCCTGAATCATATGAGGACCTGAGACCTTCTGTCCTCACACCACATCAGTTGGCACGGAAGTCACCACCACAGCGTTGAGGTTTCATCAGAAATGAAAGCCTAGTGCTGCTTCTCAGGTGACCAACGAAAGTAAGAGAGAGGGGTAAAATAGTGGTCTCCTCCACAGAACCACTATGCCTGTTTGAGAAGCTAACGCGCTGTCATGGGATCAAACTCACCCCAAGCCAAGCACACTATTCTCACACACACACACACACACACACACACACACACACACACACACACACTGTAAAGCCCACTGAGACAGATGTGTCATTTGTGATGTATAAATAAACTTGATTAAGATGGAGAGTAGGGGAAAGACAAGGGAAAAATTTTCTATCATTGTAATACATTATTTTTCCATTTGTCATTTTTGTGGTATTCCAAACTTTCCCCTTTCATAAAACAGACACACCCTAACAAGGGTGTGTCTGTTTTATGTAGTTTGATGTCTGTAACCCGGTGGATGTTCAGTCATGGAGGAGAAGATACTTCATGAGGCTGAGCAGCTGCAGGACTTTGCCAACGTCCTCGCTGTCTTTTTATGGTCATATTGATACATTAGAAAATACAGAGGTAAGTATTTTACACCATAAACCATATATAAAAGAAAACTAATAAATGATTGACAGTTTGACTGCAGATGAAGAACCACATAGCTGACTGCTGTACTGTGTTTCTTAATTTCACAATTCAACGGCCATTATTTCAGTTAAAGATTTTTGTGATCCAGATGTGGGTTCCAAACGCAGACAGGAAGTGTTGTCAAGAGAAGAGGCAGCAAGCAGCTCTCAGGTCACCACCTTCCTCCAACCACTCACTGAGTTTCTCCTATGTTCATTCTTTGGTTTGCTTTGTTTTCTATCTCGTATGCTCTACTCTGGCCTTCTGGTCCGATGTTATGGCTGTACACAGAATGCAGAAGAAATGTTGATAATTAGTTAGTTGCAAATCTTTAGAAAATGGGCTCTTTTAAAAAGGGAATGACTTATAAATTCCAAAATAAGTTTGCAGAAAACCTAAAGGAAAGTATGCAGCTCTCCATTGCAAAAATCACTGGAACCAACACAGCTTGTATTAATTGAATTATTAATCCATTATACTAAAATCATTGATCATTTAAAGTAACCATGGTAATGGTTATAAATCTCAAAAGGTTTGTGGTATGTGTTTTTTCTGCTGTATGATTTTATATTCTGTGGAACTGCAACAGTTCAGAGCAAACGTCCCTATGAGGACATGAAGTCATATTTATACCTGCCCCACACCATCATTCATCCAAACGTTGATTAAAGAGTACACGACACAGTAAGTGCAGAGTAATTCATTGTCAAATAGCAGGAAAAAAAAAACAATACAACAGCCACGCACTACAAAGTGGTTTAAATAATGTACACCCACCTTCCCAAAATCCCTCACTTCAGCCTCTCAGATCACATGACACGAGCAGGGCATACACACATTTGAGCATCGTAGAAAACAGCGCGCACGCACGCACGCACGCACGCACGCACGCACGCACACACACACACACACACGCACACACACGCACACACGCACACACGCACACACACACACACTTGCTTTAAGCGGACCCATCTGCTGCTGTAAAACATGCAGAGCAGGAGCCTTCCAATAACAGATAGTTTAAAATATTGACCCCTGTCATAGAAAAAAGCCCCATTGCATGCTTTTCTAAAATGCGTTACAATGTGCTTCATCTACACACTATCTGAATACACTAAGTTTTACATAACCGACTACAAGAAAAAACTTCAGACTAAACTGTTAGATATGGAAGCCAATTCCTGCTAGGCATTTTATTTAATATTTTAATAGAAATGACAAAGTCAACTTTCCATTTTTAAGTCCCAGTTATAAAACACTGACTCATAAGTCATTATTGTATGAAAGTATGTCAGATTTTGACCTCTTAAATCTCGAAATATGGCTTAAGTCATCATTTGACGAGAGAAGAGAAAGCTTTGCATTCATCTCAGAATTTGAGATTTACATTGTCAATGTTCCGACATACCACATACAATTAAACTTAAATTGAAGTAAAAAGTACTAAATAAATCCAAATTCTGAGTCAAGATTATGATGAAAATAAATATTTTCAGATTTACTTAGATACTAAGTCCCAAATTCAACTCTATAAAGTCAAACTTGAATGTCATAATCTGACCAGGACAGTTTTGACTGATTAATTAAATTAGAAGAATTTATTATGTCAATATTATAAAAGTAAAAATTTATCCTGGCTCATAATTTTGATTTAAGATCAGTCTTTTAAAAAAAAAAAAAAAGAAAAAAAGAAAAGAATGTTGTTTCCATTCCTGACTGTCTCGTTCATAGGGGGTAATGGGCTTCCATAGTTATACCTCATGTGCCAGGACACAAAAAAAAGAAAAAGAAATATTGTATGGTCCAGGTTACATTCACACAAACAGCATTGTGGAAATATCGTGGCGAAACGTACTACTCTCCATAAAACTTCATTTACATTCATTTTAAAATGACAGCATTTTGGATATTGTGTTCACTGAAAGATGTTTAGCCCTGTGCTTCTATTTGAAAGTTAGTCCACACTAAATCTTGTTCACACTGCATCCCAATGAGTTGAATGCTTTGACTTGCAGGTTGCAGTGACTCAGCTGTACATGTCTGCACTACAGTGATGTATCATTCTGTGTACTATAACTAATTAGGTAGACTGGCTCAAACTGCCTTTAACAGCTGAGAAGTCTACAAGAATTGCATTAGTTTAAGTTTGCATGGGAAGATGTATTGTTTCATGATGGTCAAGGCTTCCCCTCCCTGGTGAGATGTAAAATCTGACTTTGCATCATGTTCATGGCATTACAACTGTAAAATGATTACCTCAGTTTTGAGATGCCATCTTCACTCCCCTGTCAAACCCATGTGTACTGTTCCAGTCCAAGAATATCGCACACATAAATGAGCTGTGGGTTTGACTGTACTGGAGCAAACATCACATAAGGTGCTAAAGGTATTCAACATAAGTGGTGAAAATGTAACAAGACTCTTGTGTTTGTTCCACAAAATGCATCACTTATATATTCACACTTTTCAACAAGCAACATTTGCAATTATGAACCTAAAAAAACAAAACTATTCTAAGTTACAAGAAGTGAGGTGACAGAGAGAGGGATGAAGCAGAAACATCAATCAGCTCACAGTCTTTGGTTAGGTCAGAAGCCAGCAGCACTTTAGAGAAGCCTCATAGTGAAACCACGAGAAACATTTGGACAGGATCCCTGAAGAGCACCTGATTCAAGTCAAGTGATGACTTAATGCAATGTTTGAGTTGACAAGTCAACAGAAAAGGGCAAATGGAGTGGATGTCCTGCTTTGGAAGGAGAAGAGCCCTTGGTAGGTCCAACACACTGGTGCTGGCTTGTTGAGGGAATGTGATGGAGGCTGGTAACAGCAGTGAAAACATCCCACTGCATCCACTGGTGGAAAAGGCAAGTGGAGAGAATCCCAATCACTTTAAAACGCAGTTCAGTCTTCATGTGTGAGCAGGAAGTAGAAAGGTACCCTCGGAAGCATCAGAGAAAGTGAAGACCTGCGGAAAATGAAGGCAGCAGTTCCTGGAAAGCAATGGATGTAATTGAGCCCCTTTATTATTTGCAGAGCGCTGTGTAACTCATCAGTCAGGTAACAGAAAACAGATAGAGTTCTCCCCTCGCGGCTGAAGTTCCTCAGACAGCAGGGGTTTGGACGACTCTTTCAGGTTTCATGGTGGTGTTGGTCAAAAGCCTGCCTGGAGGCGTTCATCTCTTCCCTGACTTCATGTAGGACGGTATGGCTCCTCGAGCCGTCAGGCCTTCGAAGCGTTTGTAGGTGTAGTTGATGAAGACCCAGTCCTTGTTTTTCAGGTCGGCCTCGGTCTGGTTGGACACCGGGGCAACTGGAGGAGAAGAAGAAAAAGAAGAGAGTTTCAGTTGTTTCACAAGTCACAACAGAGGAGCAAAGTTTGAAATGTGTTCAACAGAAACACGCACCTGTTGGGGTGAGGATATCTGACTCAGGGAATTCATCAAAGTTTGAGGTGTCATCGATGCTTTTGATCTCTATGGGAATGGCTGCAGGTCTCTCCCTGGAGAGGAGAGCACATCAGAAAACAGAGTTACGCACGTCGCCAAAGTGAAATGTTGCCTTTCAGAAGTGAGGCAGATGGGTGAGGATCATGTTTGCTTGGATTTTGTTAACCAGGTTCAGAGAACAGGTAATTTGGTGGTAAATACTATCAACTCGTTGTTACTGTTTAGATAAAGCTGTATCATCAGTCTTACCATCTGGTTCTTAATGTTTGTTTGTTTCTGATCAACTATCCACTGATGACATTTAGAATGTCTTTGAGCAGACTTAAGGAGCACAATATCTGTACCACGCTGCACCGGAACAATCTTATTTTGAAAAGCCTGGCTTGACTCATTTGACAGATCTGGTCTGATCCGTTTGTTCCCGATTCATAAAGCAAGCACACATCACATCACTTCAACATAAAAAAAAAACTGACATGTGAAGACAGAATTAAAAAAGATGTTCATGACCAACAAACACTGAATACTGAAAAGGTGAAATAGAAGATGTAAAATGCATCTTTGAAGTATCAGCCAGGTTATTTATTACTTAGAAAGATCGTTCTATTTTCAAGTGCAAATTCTCCATCTGTTAGATTCTGCTGACACAGCAGCCTCTGTATAGTGGAAGTATTGATAAATACCTTGTACTTTTATACAACTATCTGGGGTCTGTTTCATTTCTTTCATTTTATTTACACTACATCTAAAATGAAGGCAAAGCTGGTAAAAAGGCAACTTTCACTAGATGCCTACAGGCAACACTGAGGGACAAAGCACTGGAAGCCTGGAAAAATGAGCCAGATCTGAAGGGATGTGCTTTGTGTCCGAGTTGTACATGCGTGAGCTTCTACTGTTTCTTTTCAAATCTTCCAATGAAAAATGTTTCTATGATAACTTATGGCATCCAGTTACATGAGAAATGTAGTATTAAATACATTTTCTTGTACTTTGAATACATTCACGACTAAAGAAAGACTCAGTACAGAGGCTAAAGTCCAAAGTACCAATCATCTAAGACAAAAGAAAGCTTTCAAAAGTCTCACTGTAATAACTGTCCTTGAACATGTGCCAACAGTCCCCACCTGATATGGTCGTAGTCCACCCCCTCAAAGAAAGGGTTGGACTTGATCTCCTCCACACCTGCAGCACCGATCCTGTGCTCCTCCTCACAGCAGAACCTGCTCACAACACATGTCCAATTAATACCATACACAACCAACAACTCTAAGCAAACCATTCAGGCGCCCCAATATCACTTTGACATGTTGAAAAAAACAAACAAAAAGAGCATCCATTGTCAATATACAAGACAAGTACAATCACTAATGCAGGTTACTATTGCACAACAATGAAACATGAACAGAGGTGTGTTCCTGCCTGAGGATCAGGTCTTTGGCCTTCTCTGATATAGGTACTTCTGGAGGAAAGGTGAGCGTCTCTCGCCAGTTCATCACTTTCCTGTACGTCTCCTGAGGCGTCTCTGAGCAGAATGGAGGGTAACCTGCAGACAGTGAGGACAACAAGAACACAAACCGTCCTTTAAAGCACATCTGGCCGAGCCTGCTCCAACACCGCTGACAGGTAAGTAAGGTTGATAAAGTTAATTAGCGAGTAATTACCTATCAGCATCTCATACATGATGACTCCAAGGCTCCACCAATCACAGAGCTTGTTGTATCCATTTTGCATGAAGACCTCCGGAGCGATGTAGTCTGGGGTTCCCACTGTGGAGAAAGCCTGCCAGGGGGGACAACAGAAAGCCAATTAGAGGCTGTTTGCTTTGAAGTTGAAGATTAAAAAGACAGAAGACCAAAAACAGATTTGTTCAATAAGCTTCCTACTATAATAATAACTATAGTAGGAAGCGTATTTTAGAGCATGTGAAGCAATAAACTGAATCATTTGCATATTCATCTTCAGAACTCTTTTCAGCAGTACAAGAACTTAAATAAAGCACACTCTAACACTGGCAAATTTAGATTCAAGTCAGGAAATAACTGTTCAAACACAAAGTAACAAGACACATTTCAGTCTATACCAAAAATGTAGAGGTGGGTTCGACAGCCCTAATAGTTAGTTAATCTGCAATATGGACACTTTTCTTTAAAAATGTTGCTGGATTCTTTCATTTGTTTCATACATAATAAAAGGCCAGAGCCAACATACGTCAGAGTGTAAGGACATCTCTGTTCAGACCTACCAGTTGCCTCCTGTTCCTCTTCCAGGTCTCGGCTTTCCTCTTGGAGTTCATGTTCTGGAAGGCTGTGGGGACAGAACAGCTCAGTATTTAAAAGCAAGCTGTGACCTACTGATGCATTAAACAAGCTAACATGCTGCATCTTAACCAGTGTGGAATCATTCCTGACTTGTATACAGTTTTACATGGAATAAATAGGGTCAAACTATTCACTTGTGCATGTATATATAAAAATAAAAGGTGTTTTAATTTAGAGGAGTCATAAAACATGAACAAATGCGAGTGCTACAGAGGATAGAAATGGAAGGGGTTACCGACTTTGCTTGCTGAGGTCACTGGGCAGGCTGTGGTTCAGGTTCTTGTAGAACTCAGTGCGGTGAGCCCTCTTCAGTCCTGTGCACAGACCAAAGTCAGACAGCTTCACATGACCCTGGAAACACAAAACACACTATTAGAACTACAGAAGGCTGTAGCACATAGTGATGTTTAAACAATATGAACGCATGCTGGAAGCTCTCCAATGTCATCTAGCAGAGCACATTATGGACATCATAAAGAGCTCATTTCAGTATAGTAAAGTTCAGTGTATGCTACATATACAGACTGGGGAGGGGAAGAATATGCTACGTCTTCATAAACCATTTTGAAATCCAGTTACCCTACTCCTACCCCTCACAACACTCACGCATGAGAAACTGCTATAGACCCTGACTCACCCTGGAGTCCAGCAGCAGGTTGTCTGGTTTGATGTCTCTGTGGATGAAGCCCAGCTGGTGGATGGAGTCGATGGCCAGCACCGTCTCAGCGATGTAGAACTGAGTGGCCTCTTCTGTCAGAGTGTCCTTCTTCATCAGCAGGGTCATCATGTCTCCTGCACCACAACAGCAGAGCCCACAGTCACAGCAGCACTCATCATGTTGTAGCCCTGGACTAAACCTGACGGTCTCTGCTCCGGGGGTTAAAATGCTTCGCTGTCAGATTCCCGACTCGTTTTATGACAAAAGAGATATGCGGTGCGAACGAGCTAACAACGAGAGCGAATGAGAGAGAGGTAGCTGCAGTCGAGCAAGCAAGACGCTGAAGAAGAGAAATAAAACGCTGTTTTTGGATTGTTTCATGGCAGTTGCGTTATAAAATCAGAAAAAAATAACCATCCAACATTAGGCAGACTGTTCCTGTGGCGTAGTGATGTCACATCACCACACATTTAGTAGTCGATACCAATACCAGTGAAAATCCACCATTCATTGATAACTAATCCGAGACCATGATAAAAAACCAAAACAAATATTTGAATTGATTAAAACATTGTTTTTTGCAGTTTAGTAGTTTTAATGATAAGCTGCTGAGAGCTCATTAGGAAGTTCAACAGCTCATAATTCCCTCTCTAGTATCTATTTTATATTGCTGTGAAAACATCTTCTTCAAACAACTGGATTTATTCAAGTTTCTCATCAAAAACTACATTTTAAGAGTACATTTAAACACACACAATAATTTTTACTGAAAAGAGCTTACATCATAATGGAACTCAATGGAACCTCCGCTAACATTAGCTGTTAGTTCATTTATTTAGTCAAGCGGGACTGTGCTGCCCACTGGCAGCTAACAGCTAAAGTTCACAAGCTCTACTCCTGCCGATTTCTACACGGATTGTAGCAATTTTAAGAAAAATATGATGCGTCCACTGGTCATTAGTGAATTTATTGTGTCATTTCAGATTGTAATTTGGTTCATGCAGTTAGTCTCAAGCCCTGAACCCCGGTACATGCGGTTCTGTAGAAACACGAGTATGTTATCAGAATTTTGGAATGGACTTGTTACAGAAGTATTGGTTCCCGTGGCATCCCTACTGCGGAGACAGGCCTCTCTGGATGCATCCTTTTCATTTATTCAACACAATCATTGTGTTGTTTTTTGTGTAAAGATGCATTTCAAACGCCGCCATCGTTTTTAAAAAATCTGTTATCTGTTTGATTTGCCCCATCTTCATGGTTCTTCAGATTCTGTGGAAACGCAAAAGAGGAATTGACTCAATTCCTAACATTATTTCCTCCAGTTCCACAATTCCTGTAACTTTTAGTTGAAAAGGGCTACCAGGCTACCATGATGATCTATCCGGATTCGAAGTGAGTCACTTGTGTGTTGCCAGAATGCCAGTGTTAATGTTAGCTGGCTTGTGATGGGTTCTGTGGTGTCGGGCCAAAAGGTCATACCTCCAGGCAGGAACTCCATGATGAGGTAGAGATTCATCTTATCCTGGAAGCTGTAGAACATCTTGACCACCCACAGGCTATCTGCCTCTACCAGAATGTCCCGCTCAGCACGGATATGACCAACCTAAAAGACAGACAGCGGCACACACAGGTTCAAAGATGTCCCACTGATGCAATAGCAGTAGCATCCCAGTGTGTGGATTTCTGCCTCACCTGTTCCTTCTCCAGCATGTCAGCTTTGCGGAGGATCTTCATGGCATAGACGTGACCGGTGTCTTTCTTCTGCACCAGACGAACCTGGAGGCAAAGAGGACAATGCTCATACCAAGCTGACAGAAACTTCATCAACGGAAAACAAGACACTTTTAAATAGTACTGAAAAACAGTCTAATCTAATAAGAAAAAGAGAACATGCGTTTCAGACGCAGGATGTATGGGGGAGCAGACAGAGAAAGAACTTTTTGATCACAGCTCTCTCTCTCACATGGGAGGCAGTGTGCTATAATGCGCAGAGGGAAACATGCTGCAATTATCATTAATATGATCTCCAGACTTATGATACATGATATGATATATGATATGATTCTCATATATGGGTTTACAAAACCCCAAGAATCATGTTCCAAGTATTTATGTAGAATATTTTTACCTCTCCAAAAGCTCCTCGGCCAATCACCTTCAGGGACTCAAAGTCCTCCAGACCCAGTCGAGTACGTTTCAGACGCAGAAACTCAGTCTCTTTCCTTGCATGCTGAGAACGCCGGATACGTTTCTGTAGAGCACACACACAATGTATTTTTAATACACCATAGTTGTGATGCATACTTGTTATTTAAGATCATTCAATACTGCACGTTTAAAGCAATAATAGAAATTCACTGTTATACAGTCGCATCAGGAATTTGAGATCTTCTGATCTGGCGTTTTATCATACCATTTCCACTGTGAAGAAATTATTTCAGAACACTTCAAACTAAATCAGTGCTTTCAACAGTCTGTGTATTGCCTCTGGGATTTTATTTCCCCACAGTGTCTACCCATTATGTGCACTTCATTTTTAAAGAAAAAAATGGATGAAATGGATAGATGCATATACAGATACATGATGGATGATGAAACCTAAATGTAGTGTAAAAGAAAAAACTATTTCTTCAAGGTACATTTCTGTGCAAGTGACAATGGCTCAAAGGCTTGTGAGAACAATCATTATAAATGTTTAGTGTTCATTCAAAGAAAAAATAAACATCAAACCCTTAATAGCAGTGTTCCAGCAGATCTAAAAATCCTACCAACACTATGTCAGTGGAGAACAACTTTGAGTGAATTATCCCATACAGCCAAAGAGCATGCTGGGAAACCACTGCACGTGTGGGTTTGTCACTCACCTCTTCATCTGCCAAGCCCTCCTGATCCATCACTTTCTCAAGCTTCTGCTGCCTGAAGAGACAATCTGACCGTTACCATTGTGTTATAGCCACAAAGTAGTGTATGCACATCCCATCATATCAGGTATTTTGGCAAAGAGGCAAAAACAGTATCAAGAAAGAGTTTTTATTGAGTTAAGCTATGATGTTTGGAAATTATGTACAACGTTAACTCATTCAACATAAACTCAAAGATATCAGATATCAGTAGAAATCATATTTCTGTATCACTGTGAAATTAATTGTAAGAATGTTTTAACCAGGAACTGCAAGGTCATGGCCCTCAAAAATCAGTGTGCATCGCAAAGTGCTGCAAAAGGTCACTGTGCAGCCACTGAAAAATGACGTGTGTAGATCTGAAAGTTGAAGAGGTTACCTCATCTCCCTCTCCTCGTGCTGGGCGATGAGGTTACTGTAGAAGTTCTCCAGGGTCACTTTGGCCATAGTGACGCGCTCCTTGGTGTGGTTACTCATGGAGGAGCATGAGCTTGGGCTAGTCATTGCCATGCTTTACCTGGAAAGACACACAGACGATAAAGTTAGCAGAGAGCACGCTCACAGTACAATACAACCCCTGTCAGTCCACGCTGTGGAAATGCATGTCCTTTCAGAATGCTGCCACGTAGCCAAGAAAAACACTGCATTGCTGAGGAGTGAGATGGCTTAGCGAAGCAGCAGGATAGACTGCGAAGGATAGATGTTACAACACTGAGCTGAGTTCTCAAAAATTGGAACTATGAAATGAAATGACACTTGGCCCAGAAAAAGAGGAAGGAAAGCAGCTGTCTCTGCTGCCTGAGCAGAGCAATGTTGATAACATTGTGCAGTTATGAAGAAATAATGAGGAAATCGGATTTGTGCAAGCACTGATGGTCCTTCTGTGAGATAGATAGGGTTTGAGGCAAGCTGAGCTCTAAGTTTCTAGACTTAATGCAGATTTAATGGTACTGAAACAACATAATCATGAAACTAAATACTTCAGATAAATGTATTGCTTCAATTCACTCATTGGACAACTGTATATTTTGCAATAGTGTACTGTCAATGGTAAAATTAAAAATTGCAGTGGGAGCATTTATACATGCAGCCTGTGCAGTTAATTCAACATATGAAGCAAACACAGTTGTAGATCAGTTACAGCTTTTTGACTGATCAAGACCTATAACTGCTGAAATAAATTCATAATTTCATTCATGCAGTAAGCACCAGAAATGTTACAGGCACAACCTTGTAGACTGCCGTTGTGACTTTGACATTAAGGTGTCAGACCCTGCCTAGCTTCAGTAGGGAGGGAATTCAAAGGGTTGGTACACGCACATTTACAAAAGAACATATTTCCCAGAGCTATCTCTCCATACAGATAGTTTTAGTGCTTCTTCAGACTTGATGAGACATAAGGAGGTTAAGTCCAACACAGAAGATTTTACTTAATAGAAAGCATGTTGAAACATCTGTGGTAGTGTTATTGGTCAGCCTTTTGGTACATCAAAATGACACATCATTAATATAATTACACTTCTAGAAGCATTTTCATGTTGGAAAATATGGAATACTGAACTCTCCATATAAAATACTCCAGCAATCGTTTACATAAGTTAATAAATTGTCAAATAGGTGTATAGTATATTTTGGATGTAGCTAACAGTAAGAAAATAATACTGGTATTATTATAAAATGTAACGTTAAGCGTAGCCTGACATTTGTAACGTTAGAGAATTTAAACTAACGTTAGAGCTCATCGTGTCGTCCTTTTTGTCTCTTGTCAAAAACAGACTGACCTGGCCAGTGTCAACAACACGTAGCTAGCTACCAAAGTTGTTTCGGTTGCAACGTAGCCATACGTGACATAAACTAACGTTACCTAAAAAGTTAAAGATTATAAATAGAGAATAATTACCGTACTTTAACGTAACCTTGGTTCAATTATAGTTTATAGTTGTAAGTTCGCTTTTCTGTTAACCCATAGCCTCATAAACAAATGCTTTAACCTGCTACATTAGTTAGCTAGCTAGTTAGCTATTAAAGTTCCTGGCTGCGTCAATTCAGACAGAGAACGTATCAATTACACCGGGTATTTCCTTCGAAATAAAACTCGTTTATAAAAATAAAAAAAAATCCCGGATTCATACAATATTTTTTACTCTGAGTTTTATTTTGAAATCTTTAACCAGAAAATCTCGATTTCCATTTTCACGAACTTGACAACTTGAAGTTACCCAAAGCGAATAGCTAAGGGAAAGTTAGCCAGTAAACGTTAGCTACTTATCTACTAAAATAGCTTGAATCTTTTGTTTTCAAACGATATAATATCATAAAACAGAGCACGTTCACACTTAATTTAGTACCAATGTTAAGTAATGAAAATGTTTAACATATTGTCTTCTAGTCCTTTCATTTTGTATTTTTGTAGTTGGTCTTTGTTCACTTACCTTAGTCGAAGGTGCGGTATCTGCCGTCTCTTCCTCTGCTTCGCGAGGGTTGCGTCACCGTCAGCTTGAACTCAGCATGACACCTAGTGGACAAACCTCCTCCTCCTCCTCCTCCGGGGTTCAACAGAAGCCCATGCTCTACAGTTTCTGGTAGCTGACAATGTTCACTCAAACGTGTTGAATGCTTCCCTATAATGTGAAGATTACTCTCAGTTCTCGTCATTATTGACTCCCTCCTCCATTTCTCACAAAACCAACCCTATTCTGAAGTGAATGTAAAGTCTTCCTCTTATCTCCTGATCCCAGTGCTGTTGCCCACTCTTTATTGATTTATTTTCATATAATGCCTTTTCCTTCAGATTTTGACAGTTTAATGTGTTTCCATGTTTTCTTTTTGGCCCTGACCTTTCTGCACCACAGGCATAAAGTGCAAAACATTTCATTATTACATATATAATGTAAATGTAATTATTAAATTTTATATTATGCACTTTATTTATATTGTTATTACATTGTAATATATAAAATATAAGACATACAATTTTTTACAATAAATATTAGCAACACACAGCCCGGGACCAAATGATCCGCGGCCGCGGTCCGCTGGTTGGGGACCCCTAATTTAGAGTACTCTGGTTCGCATTTCTTTTGTCATACATTAGGACGTCTCTCTAACGGTTGCTGCATTCTGATCTCATGGTGGACTTATATTTGTTTCGGGAGCAGTTTCTGGACTGCTCTGATAAATCTCCTGCATTTTTTTGTTCAATGAAAGTTGATGTTTAATTATTTGTTAGTCAAGTCAGTCACAAATAAAAAAACAAAACAAAGAGAGAAAGAGTAGACAGATATATACATACATATATATATATATATATATACATACATATATATACATACATATACATATATATATATACATACATACATATATATATACATACATACATACATACATACATATATATATATATATACATACATACATATATATATACATACATACATATATATATATA
>CALSBV010012141.1:374559-405079 GCA_943590825.1 Bovichtus diacanthus
ATATATATATATATATATATATATATATATATATATATATACATCCATATATACACATATATATGTACATATACACATATACATATACATATATACATATATACACACACAGTATTAAAAACCAACAAACACAAACGGCTTCCAGTTACTGGGGCCCAAAACATGAGACTGTAGGTGCGTGGACTTAAAAAACTAGTCTTTATTTGAAATGATTTTCCTGCTCATCAGCGACAGACTGCGGCCACAGGCTGAGAACCAACACACGGAACTGAAGTCTCTCATCCTGCCAGTGTTTCACAAAGTAGCAGCAACATAGCCATACAGTAATTCACACATTGGTACATGTTTAAAACCAAACTGACACAGGACATAAAACACACAGTGCAACATTCACATATTTTCCTATGAACTCCCTTATGTACACCCGGTTCCCCCGCTGAGAGCTAGTGTTTCTTTGTTTTCTCCTTTTTCTTCTTCTCTTGGTATTCAAGGATCTTTGTGTGAAATATTCCTGCAGGACAAAAGGACAGGAGCTGGAATCAGTGCGGTGTAAAAACATTACATTACAACCTAACATTACTCAGTAACATGACAGTAAATCATAAAAAGGTTCTGAATGTGATAACCAGAAGATTGAAGTTGACTGGACATTTATTCGACTACATACAGCTAACGATAGAGTTGAGTTGCTTTAATTAAATTAATGATGTGTTTTTTTAGTGTAGGTGTAGGTATGCATGTAACACGTCAGTCTTCATTTTGTTTACATCTGCTTCCCCAAGACATCACATGAGGTGGGGCATGTTTGAGATTAGAGAGCAAAACATCTTGAAGTTTCTCCTCGTGTGTGTGGTACAACCCGATTTCAAAATCGTTTAAGATTGCAAAACTCCTGTAGCCTGACCCCGGCATTGGTCAACTTATCTACAAAGAAGGTGCAGCTCTTATTTTAACATATTGCCCAACCCTAGTTGTGCGTCAATCAAACGGCGACTTTCGAACATCACTTCACAAAGAGACAGCAAAATGTCTTCAGAAAGACTCCAGTTTGTTTTTCTTTACAAGCTGTTTTGCCACCATCCACAATTTGTTTTTCAGCCGTGAGCAGCTCCCGAGTTCCGTTTGTGCATTGCATTGTGGGAAACCACAATGGTTTCACACCACCAGCACACTCAAATATCTATTTTTTTTATACTGACTATTTTCAGTATACTACATTTTGTTACTCACTTTCCAGAGTGAATACACTCAATACTAAACCAGTGTGGATTTGGGACACAGCTATTCCTCATTCGTTCCTTTGTTAATGAGGTGAATGAAGTCATGAAATGATCTAAACTTGACGATTGGTTTGATTATTGCACTGATTCTTAAGAAAACTGCGCTGTGAGAGATGCAGTAAGGCTGAAGTCACGTCCCTGCAGAGTTATCTGACAGCAGTCCTACATGGAATCTGGACCTGGATTATATGCGTGTGTGTGATGTGTGTGTGTGTGTGATGTGTGATGTGGTGACCTTGCTGCGGTCCAGGCTGTTGCTGCTCCACCTCCTGGATAAACAGGTCAAACATCTGCGTCTGGATGAACTTCTTGACAAAGTGTCGAGTGTTCTTGGAATCGATGGCCTTGTAGAAACGTCTCTTTTCAAACACCCCCTGTTCTCCGGCACGACTGTATTTCACATACGAGTTGTAATGGCCGACTGTCTTCACAAAGAAATGCAGGAAGGCTTCCGATACCACCCGGTTCATCTCCTCGACCGCTAAAACAAAGGACGTAATACAATTGGGACGATGGAATCATATTTCTGCTTCTAACCGATGCGTTTGATTTCGGTTGTAGTTTACTCACTCGATGATTTTTGTCTGCCACTTAGTCCCTCTAGTATTTCACTTTGGAGCTTTGGGGGCAGAATAGAACTTTCATCACCAATCTGGAAAAGAAAGATTATACAGTTTCACACAAATGTTTGTAACTTGGACTAAATGGTTATTTCCTGTGAAATCAAATAAGAAATGATAACCAAAAGATCATTTTGTTGATACAACACTTACTGAAACAATGAAAGTCTCCTTTTTATCCTCAGACAAGTCGACCACCAGCAGCTGTTACAGAAAGAACAAAACAGCGGAATGAGGTCACTGCGTTGCCTTTGTACAAATGAAGCAACATTTTGGTTGCTTGTTGAGATGTTTTGTTGTGTTCTCCATCACGACTCACATCACTCTGGTCGGTGACCAGGTCCAGCAGGCGTTTCTGGACTCCCAACAGGTAGGGGGTGGGTGCCATCACCACATCGATCAGGATCTCCGGAACAATGGAGATGAGGGTGTGCTGCCAGGTGAAGGGGTACACGAGTGCTGCTACTGCATGGATAACTTGTGATAATGTGCTGTAGAGACAGAGCTGATATCAGAACACATTTTGTCCAGGATTCATAGGCTAGTCTGAGTTATTTCACTTCTTTATCTTTATTTGTGCTGCAAAGTTATTACAAGCACGGGTTCCATTGATGCAAATGGCATGTCAGTGACTTTTATACCTGGAAACTTTTCCTCTGTCACCAGATAAGCCAATCGCCTTTCAAAACTCTAAACTCTGTGAAAAGCATTTTCCAACCATTTCTTATAAAAGACAGTATTTGAATAATGGACAACTTTTGAATGATAGAGGCTAATGAATATTGACATTGATTGGTTAACTATACTACAACAACTGGGGCAGCAGTGGCTGGAGGTGGAGGTCGTCCACCGGTCAGAGGGTCTGATCCCCGGCCCCTGCGGTCAACATGTCGCAGCGTCTTTGGGCAAGATACTGAACTAATGGTGTGCGAGTGTGTGTGAATGTTTATCACTACTGATGAGCATGTGGCACCTTGTAGCCTCTGACTCTGTATGAATGCTGACGATGGGTGTTAAAGCGCTTTGAGTGATCGCAAAGATTGGAAAAGCGCTATATAAAAGCAGTCTATGTATAACTTGCATTGGTAAATTCATTCAATCATGTGGGAGAAAAATATATACAAACAGAAAAAACGGTCTGAGCTTGGTTTAGTTATCTTGTCGCTACAAATGCATTCATGAGTTCCTCTTACAAAAGTTATTTTGTCTTCATATGGTCTTGTTATTACTTCGAGGCTCAGGCCTCAAGGTTAGGGTTTACTCTGTCTGCACATTCTGGTTACATCCAAGTTCTGTATTTTTCCATCAAACATAATGCACAGTACAAATTGCCTAAATAAAACATCAGTCATGACATTTTTTAACACTAATTTTCATTCACTAATTAATTCCAATCGTTTATATTTTGCCAATGTTTTAAGTAACTGTCAATATAATCTCTATAAACAGATATTTGTAGGCAACGGGACAAGATTTTGGTATTAGAAGCATTCCGGTTTCTGTTTGTAGTCCGAGTAATTATTGACCAATCATGTTTGAGCAGGCTTTGGTTGAATGCAGGTAGGCAGTCCTTGTGGAGAGCAAAAGAGGCGGAACACATTGGACGAAATGCAATCTGGGAACCAATCGGCTATCGCCTGATGATGATTTGTGTTTTCTTTATATGTTAAAATTAGCTGGTAAACTGACTACTTGTGAAACAATCTGGTCGTAGGCAGCTCCAACTCCAGTCTCAAGTTGCTAACAATCCTTTCACTTTGTACAGGAACTTTGGGTACATGAGCTATGCATGAATGAGCTGATTATGCCCCCATGGCATCTATATCTGTGTGAGTGTGTAATACCCCAGTTCATCAGCGATGAAAACGATCCGTCTCTCCAAGACGGCGGCAGCAAACACCAGCAACACCTCCTCGTCCGTCAGGCAGCCAAAGAGCGTGGCGAAGTTCACGTGCTCCAGCCAGGAATCCAGCGGCCGGGTCAGACTGATGATCTAGTGGAGAGTCACCACTGTCACAAATATGTAAACATCACTCAACTTACAAGTCACCGACTTCCAACTCGTACTGTCTGGTTCTGAAGGCAATCAAGCCTTACTTAGCGCTAAAGAAAGGGATATGATATAACTAAGTTTTTAGTTTTTCAGGTTTTTGTTCTTCCACTTTTCATAATGGCACGTATTAAGAACAGCAGCCTCACTGCCATCATGAACAGGGAACTGTGTCTGTGTCCTTCCAGCACCCTGAGGGCTGAACACAGTAACTTTAGCACAAACAACCACCAGCATCAGTGAGAACATGAGACGACTCTTGAAACACGGTATGTGGCCTGATGGGAGAAGTCTTAGGTTTCCACTCTGAAGAAAAGGTTGGGTAATGTAGGACAGGTTCAGACACTCCAACTCCACAGCAACACACCCACCTGGAGGATCTCACGATTTAAAGTCGCCAGGTTACACTAAGTCATTTCTTATTCAAATTTTTACAAATTTTTTTCCCCACAAATCTTCAGAGAAATAGTATCCTGTTTATGTACTTGATCATGTAAACACCACATCCCAATTTCAGAAAGCCCGATTAACCCCGTTCATGAGAAACCTGAATATGCTAGGTGGAGTACTCTGAAAGAAACCGTGATACTGTTGTGCGTAAACAGCTTGTCCCGGTTCCTGTGCACCGCCGAATAGCTGAGCAGAAGCGGCTTAAGCCAAGTGATGACAAACAATGGCAATTTAATACCATATAAGGCCTTTTGAGGACTTATAACAGGACAATGAATTCAACGCTATTTGACGGGCAGATATCCTGAGCTCTGTCCATCAGTTCAGTGACGTAGCTAAAAGAAGGTCCAGCGGTGCAAGACACAATCAGAAAGGTTAGCTATAGATCTAAAGCCTTTAATATGGAGGTAAAACTGGGTCTGTGTGAAACTGTGATGGATGTTTACAACAGACACTTTTGGTGATCATTTTACTATTCACCTTCATCTGACTGTTTCTTTGTGAATTGGAATTCTTCCTTATTCGGACGGAGAGATCTCAGCAAATACCTTTGTGACAACGATCTAATAACTAGAAACCTGAGCTATTCTAAATCTTTTTAAAGTAAACTCCGATTTAAACCCCATCAAGTTTCATGATAAACGCCTGCCAAGACAAGAGAAGTGACTCTGTGTACCGTCTTTGCCCACTGTATTTACAGCACACAGACTTTTGAAATCTATAAAATCAAACTCTGAGTGGACTTCCATGAGCAGAAGGAGGAGTTTGGTCTGACCTCAGTGCCCGACTCTGGAATGAAGCTCTTAATCTCCACAGTGTTTCCTGGAGCTGGGAATGGAGCCTCCCTCAGCTTCTGCATGAACGGGTAGATCATGGCCATGGAGATCTGCCGCCGCTTCTCCACCTCGTCAAATATCTGCACACACAGTCATTTAAATGAATAACACAGTGAGCCGAGTGCTGATAATTGCATATAAGAAATTGAACCAACTTCACATTTTATGCAACATTTTTTTAACAAAATATATATTATGCTGCTACTACCAATTCACAATTAATTTGAAACGTCAATATGTTTCTGAGCTGCGCAAAATAAAGACATGGAGCGACCACGTGCCGTACCATTTATTTAGTTTTCCTGCTATTTTCTCCCAATTTGTACTGTCAAACTCCCCTGTCTCTGTCAGTATTACATAAAACACATTATTTCCACACCAAGTCCAGATGTAATATAAGATATCAGCACACAATCAGGTAGGTACTGTAATCACATCATTTAGTTTGGTTACCTTTTTGCAAAAAAGATGGAATTTTGTGGGCTAAAAATGGTCAGTTATGTTGTTTCTACTGACATTTTGTCAGAAATGAGCGTTCGACCAACAAAATCAGTGTCTGTTTAATGAATGCAAAGGACGAGTGCAAGGCAACAGCAACGGTTTTTCATTGTTTTCTCAATCTACCAAGCCCAAATCTTATATAGTGAACTTGTCTGAATCACAAGTTACAAGTAAAACAAATGCTAAATGCTGGGCTTCTACTACCTAGTTTGGCAAGTCGCCATATCCCAAAGTCTTAATTGCAGATTAGTGAACCTGGCAGTATACATCACTGGTGATGAAGGGCAGAACTCAACACTGGAATGACTGAACCAGGTGATAAATAAAGGAACAGCACGGAGGAACTCGGAGCTGAAGGCGAGACCACTGACACAAAACACATACGAAGTTACAAGTTTACAGTTCCCTGTAGTTTTTAAATGACAGCTTGACATTTGTAAAGAAATACAGCTAAGTTTATTCACATTAAAAAAACGAGCTGAAAGATTTTTGCACCTTAGAGAAGAGGCCGAAACAAGCCACCGTGCTGATGATACAGTAAGCCTCAGGTGGTCGAGCTCCTTTCCCTCCAGGCTGCAGATTGGAAGCAGAGGACAGTTAATGGACAAGGGAAAATTAGATCCAAATGATGAGACGGTGAAGACACCTTCGGTTTACACACTGACCAGTAACCTCCTGCAATATCCATTTCTTCTGCTGCCATCAATCTCCGTCAGAACAAAGGAGAAGGTCTCACTGGAAACAGACAGAGAAAACTCAGAGCACGGGAAGTACACTGACATACAAACAACTGAACCATGAATACAGAGAAAAGAAAAGTGATCAAAAGTGATAAAACAGCTGACAGAGGAGCAGTTATACCTATGGTATTCTGTCAAAGGAGCCCAGCTGATGCCCTCTGGGAAACAAAAGAGAGTGATCGCCTTAAGCGTCTTCTCCTCCTTCTCCTTCTGAACTCTCGCCATCCCATCTCTCTGAAAGTACACACCTCTGTTATTAAAAAAGTAAATCTATGTTTTCTTAGTCACACCCTACATAATATGAACATCTCTTGCTTAAATGAACCATGCTTCACAGTGGTAAATTCTGCAAGAAAACTCAGTTGAAGTGGCTGTATCAGATTTTTCACCCTCATTTAAAAATCTTGAGCACATTATTTAGACTGATAAGCAGATGATATAGTTATTTTTGGACTGGGTTACTGCACACGTAAGGACAGACAATGCAGGTACCTTTTAAATTCTGCGTCCTGTAATGTTTACATTATTACTTCTCTAAAGCTCCACACTGTGCCTTAAAAACAATACTTAGTATTGTAACAGACTAACCTCCTGTAGGCTTGAATTATGTCACATGAATTATGATGCTGACCACTGTGAAAACCATTGTGACTGACCAATCATGAACCACAAGTGAGAATGACCACGTCGTGCATCAGCAGAAACAAAGTACACCTTTAAGTCGACCCAGAAAAGGATCGGATGTTTTTTTTTAGGTGACAACACTAATAAATCCCCTTACACAATTATGCATGTTAGAGAGAAACATCTTTTTCACACGCAGCAATCAAAGCTGAAAAAGGGAGGCAAAAAGTTCATAAAACAACACCAGGCTCCATTACTGCTGCAGCATTATGGGCTCTAACCACCCGTCCACTCACATGAAACTAGAGACCGGTAAGAGTGGCAATGATTCATATTTGTGTTATGGGGGTGTGGCGGCTGGGGAGGAGATGGGAGTGGCTCAGCTGGAGGCCAGGCAGCTGGACGGAATCAGGTAATCAGTCGCACAATAAAAGCACGCCGATGACCTGGTTCTGGCTTGCAGTAGGCTGGGTTCCTGTCGGAGAGAGACGGGACTGAGACGGGAACTGAGACGGAGGCGGAGACCGAGCCGCCTACAATAAACTGTTTTGCGCTCCCAAAGAAACGCTCCCTCTCTTCATTTCTTCCGCTGTCGGTTCTGTGTGAGCGCATCCGCTCACAGGGGGTTATTGGTAGTACGGATGCTAATTCTAGGGTTCATTCCAGCAACAGTGTTGTACATGGCTATGTGGGATTTATTTATGTTTAATTCTCAGAAGCAATCAGGTTTTATTTGAATGTTGTTTGTGTGGAGAGCATCCTCTGTGGGGGACACGACACGGAGGCCTTTATTTTAAACACCATGCAGTTTGCTTGAGTGCTGATTTACTGTGAAAAGAAAAGCTGGGTGTTGTGGTGATGCAACACACAACAGAGCACATCTGTTGTATTTTCAAATAGTGGGAATTGCAGCAAACACAGTTAATGGCAGTGAGGTAGTTAAGTCATCAGATTTATAAAGATATTTTGTTTGTTATTCATAAGGACACGTTTTATATTTATGAAAGTTTTAACTACGTATATTATATTAAAATTTTTAGAAGTGTATGTTTTATTTGAAGCCTTTCAAAACTCTATATTTTACCTCCAGTCCTTTGCAGGGGACAGAGGAACGCGCTTCATCTCATTTTTAGGTCAGGAGATGAGGAAGAGAGGCCGGCAGAAGAGCGGGGTTTTAAATTGTGTTTTCTATTTGTTTCCAATATTCATCAAATGAAGAATTTAAAACAAAATGTTTTATTTTATTATAACCACATCATGCTTTGTAAGGATTTTTTTGAATGAAAAAGATTGACTTGATGTCTACTACAAGGTACGTTATGAACATAAATAAATAATAAAAACTCTTTGAGATACGTTTCTTACATCCCAATAATTTCAAGTATGTAAAAAATAATAAATCAAAAATATAAAAATATATTTTTCTTCCAGGTCTCTGTGTTCCACCATCAGACTGACCTTGGGAAACTGGTAGGTGATCTGAGGTTCGTAGCTGCTGCCATCCTTGGTCTTCTTGAGGCTGACCACCACCAGATACTCAAAGAAGTACTGACCACTGACGTAGCGGTGCTGCCTGGATATGTTGTCTGCCACCACCGGGCCCTGCAGCTCTGTCGACTCAGAGTCTTTGACTCCTACAGAAATGCGGAAATACATTGTGCTTTAGCATGCAGGGTTACCACGCTGATCCAAATGTCATGGTTTACAGGCCTCATTGGAGCTGTGATGGCTCATATTGCAGTACAGGCCAGTGACTTTGCACTCCCTGCTGCGGGGATTGGAAAGGGTATTGAAGACTGGAGGAAACAAAAAAACACTAAAACAAGACAAAGACAGGTGACTAGATTTTCATGAGGAATATCCTGAACGAAGGGAAGCAACAATACTTTTCCACTTGCTCACCGTCTTTGTTTTTTGAAGGAATATGATGGAATGGAATTTGATTTCTGCACAGGCATGATGAAACCAAACCTGACAACCAAACTACAACTCCAACTGTATTTCCCCAAATGTTGAACTATTCCTTTAAATGATTTCACCTACTAAAGTCATAAAAATCCAACACGTTTAAAATGATCTAAAGAGAATGACGGCAAACCATTAGAATAAAAAAAGACCATAAACTGTGATTTCATGTCCCGACTGGCATCACCATATTGGATGTGATCCACTGTAGAGTGTCACGCCACTTTAAAAGAGCCATTCCCCAGGAAATCTTACACACTGTGGATCCCACTGTCATGACACTATTCCACGTGGGTGCTCACAGAAAGTGCCTTGATATTTATGAATTTTGATTTTGTTCTTTAGGTTGTTTGCTGTTGTTTGTAGACATATAACACTGTGGTTGGTAAAATGAAGTAAATACTATAATTTGGTAATATTTTGCCATATTCCAACTGATGATTATGCTGTTTCTGATGTAGAAAACTGATGGGAGGAGTCAGAGGCTGGCGTCTAAATATCCACTATGCTGTCTGTTGGATATAGTCTTATTTATCCACTCTGTGGAGGGAACCTCTCCTTCTACTGATACAATTATTTCCCAGGACATCTCTCTCGCTGACTGCAGTCTACTGCTCTGCTCAGAGACCATTATTCACCTCATTCCAACTGTCTCCTTCACTGGCTGCCAGCCTGTTCATGTGTTCTCTGCTGCATTCCTTCCATTTTGTCTAAAATAAAAGCACCGCAGCGAGGGGTTTTCTTTCTCAGGCTGGCAGCCTTTTGTCACTGCCTTTTAGGTCTGCTGGTACAACTCCTACCACACTTCGAGTACATGCATAAATAAATACTCCACATTGGCCTATGTGTAATGATGATCAGTGGCCGTGTTTTGCCTTACAGGAGTTTGGGGTATGCGGAGATAATATGTTCCACCTGAAGAACCTGTTCTTCTGAATTGATCTCTGGGGTTGGCAGCCATTACACAGCTGAGCACAGTTTTGGTAAAAAAAACAAGAATACAACCACAGGTTAATTGAAATGACTGACTTTGCCATGAGTCAACTGTGTAGAACATAATGCTTGAGCTTGTTAGTCGTTACCAAGAGAGGCTACTCTTTCTGTGTTGTACAAATAACATCTGTACCAATACACTGAGTCAGTAGAAAAAAATCCCAGAAATAACTATTTGGGCTGATTGTTCATCTGCCATACTGGCTGCAAACACCATGTGTACACCTGAATATCAGAGTGAAGCTGGGTCCAAGGAGAGAAGGAGGCAGGTGGCAGGCAGACAGAGGGAAATGAACGGGGAGCTGTGCGTGCAGGAGAGGCGCGCTGTCCCACCGGACGTATCCGTACCAGCACGGCATGCCTGTTTTGTGATGAGAGGTTTTGTTGAAATGAGCCCAGTCCGTTCATCGGAGCCCTCCAATGACTCGCTTGTCACACGTACATTTACATCTCCAGTCCTCCCTCCTCTGTCAGAACGTGACCTGGAAATCAATCGAGGATGTTCCAGCTCACAGGAGATCTGTCATAATCTGGCTGGGCCGCCAATTGTAATATTACTATGACAGCAACAGCATAGATTTGTCAAAATACCTGCGCAAGAGCAGCTCTATAGTCATGCATGAGATGTGTGTATAATATGAATGATGTGAACACTTTGGTTTAATGTTTCTTCATCAGTCAAACACATATTTTTAATGTTTCTTTGTTTACAGTCACTAAGATTATTAGTCCTGAGTCTGAAAGACAGACTTACTCTACTTTTAGAGCATTTACAGATGTTTTAATTGATCCCTCAAATATGTTCGATCCTTTAAAAGATACTAAATGTAATTGTATCTTTGTTCCACAAAGATACAAGATAGAAATTGTGTTATTCTGTGCAGGAGATCTATAACCGGTCATCAGGTGATTTGCTTTCACTTATTTCTACACATTATAGAACCACAGAGATGCCCTGCCTCATGGATCAAAGTGACGCTTGGGTGAGCGAGGATGTCCCAATTTAGTGATCCTCCGGGGTGAGGAGCTAAAACGCAAGTGTAACACTTTGTTCCATTTATTGGCTGCCATCAGGTAGGCAGGTCTGACCTAATGTTGGCCTGTCATAGGGCAGACGCCGGGGAAGAAAGAGGAGAACAGAGAAGGGTGGCGTCCTGTTGACAACATTACTCTTTTGTCGAAACTATAATAGACAATGAATGATACGCCTCATCCTTGAAGTATTTTGGCTTTAGGGTATGTCTGTTAAGCTAAACCAACAGAGAAAGGTACTGTAGGTACTCAGTGTATGTTATGTTGGTGGTACTGAAAGGAGAATTTCGGTTTAGTTCAAACTGCCATTTTTCCCCATAAATGTGGCTCTATGTGTCGTGCTAGATCTCTTACAGCGTTCCAAATAAATCAGATTTCTACATGAATCATTTCCAACACTTGTCTCCGAGTCTGACCCAAAGTATGCACGTTGGGTTGTTTACATGTGTGAGGCTGTGGGCTACTTTCAATTTAGTGTGTTTGTGCTAGAGTAGCAGCAAACTAAATAAAAGGCTTCATGTCTGCAAGTTTCCGAATAGCAGATAGAATAGAATGATCATTAGTTTTCATCAACTAACACACACACTAATCTGCAGGTTACACTGATCTATTTAATAAGTCTGGCATAAGCACATCTTTGTAGCAAAAGTATCCCTCCACAGTGAGCGTAGGAGAGCCGTGGGTGTAGGAACATTAACAGTTTCCTGACACGCGGCGTCTTTCAGGACAGTCCTGTTGTCTTAGTTCCTCCATTCTTCCCGTCTTCTCTTCGAGTTCAGGTAGCTCCTCGTCTGTATACTACGGTGTTAATCAAAGCATTTGGCCATCAAAATCAAACGCCTTGTGATCCTAATACTCCACGGGATAATCCATCACTGCTTGCTTGGAGGGGAATAATGACAGTTAAAAAAAAGATTTACTGGTTTTATTTCAGTCATTATCAACCCTAAACCACAGAGATTCTCTGAGACACGGCAGAGGGGAATGAGGAAATGGAGATCGCCTGGTGACTCTGCAGCAGTAATCTGATCACAACTACTCAACCCTGTTTGTCAGGCCTGTTCTGTGTGTGTTACCAATACAGTAAACACAACAGTAAATCATTTTGGTCATGCAATACTCACTATCTCTTTTGCCTTTACGGAAAGAGGACCACATGGCACTGAACCTCTTCAGGGCTCCTTGTCGTTCACCTTCATCTTCACCTGCTGCACAAACAAAAGCAGCAGCTGCTCAATACTGAAACCTTTACACAACATTCACTTCCCCTGCTACTTTAAATGCCATGCCACATAATGTGCTCAGGTTGGAGTCAAGTGATATTAGTACAAATTATGTATGCCGCCAACATCCATACTGAGCATATCAAACATGGAGAAGTGGATTATGCTGCCGATATTGTTTCTCCTCTTCAAGCCTACAAGCAAAGGGTAAAAATACTCTGGAGACAGAGTCTTGGCGGACCATTCCATGAGACATAAAATGTCAAATTCCAATTATGAACCCTTTATTTGACTCTCCAAGGTAACATGTTTAAAGAAAATCTTCTCTTTACAGTCAAAAGAAAATAGTTTGATGAAAAAAATAGCCATTGTTGCCCCAGCTACTGTACTCACTGTGTTTCCCAGGCACATCAGAGATGAGGTTACCTTTGGGCTGCTCACCTAGACAACACAGACAAAAGTTGGGTGAATAAAAATAATAATAAGAACTTTATTTGTATATCACTTATCTTAACTAATCTTGGACTGCAAGTTTCCTTTCTATCACAAATGAGGTGAATTAATATGAAAGATGCATAAGATGCAACATGATTATTGAACAACTTTCTAGAATTAAATAAGAATACACATTTATTTCATATTTACTATGAACTAAAGTTATTGGACGGTTAGATTTTATCATTTGATTGTACAAGTGACATAATGATGCTATGGAAATACTGTGGAACACCTTTATTAATAAAAGGATTTACGGTTGTCTTTTTTTTTTTTCCTTCATGTTATTTAGTTTACACTTGAAACGAGAGTAAATGGTGACGATATAGTACAATACTACAGTACCTTCACCATCAGGCGTAGATGATTAAGTATGCTGCAGTTGAAGAGTGACAGAAGACATCAGTGTGTTGTGGAGCATGGGATGCGTGTTCATAGAGCTGCTCCGTGTGAAGAATAAGTGCAGTCGCATCTATTTGGTTTATTACACGTAGTAGAGCAACCATCACTAACACAGGTTTTGCAACACAGGTCTTCCATAATAGTCCTCTGTGGACACTGCAGCGCTAACAGTGCTGAATCATTTGTTTACTTCAGACTCTGAGGATATAATTTTCATACGTGTGCTACATTGAGGTCGTGGGGGAAAGACTGCTTTCTACAGGAACATTCTGTTGACCTTGCTTTCAGAGGTAAAACTATCAGCATTAGGAAGAAGCTGTTACATACTTTTCAAAATGTTCAATTCATGTCACGCATCAGTGTATTTGATTTACTGTTTCATATTTCAATAAGCTATTTGAAGAAAGTATACATCTCAACTTTGTGAACTTACTGGCTTCCCAAATGTCGGTATTACAAACAGGGAAATACCTCAGGTCAAGTGTATGAAATTAATTCATTACAAATACATTTCCCAACTTGTCTTATCAGAAACACAAGAAAAAGAAAGGAGAGAGAAAAAGAGAAATACATCTTGATGGAATTTGGCCCAAGTAAAAAGTATTAAGGTATCACATGTTTGGTATCAAAAGTAAGATATGCATTTCTTTTCACATTGAAAAGGTAGATTATTCTTACTGAAGTCAGACATAAAATACACATTGTTTGGAGACGCTGAACAGTTCAAATGAAAAGCAAACAAACATCTACAGTCCTGCATTTTGGGAAGGAATGTCATACTGAGAAAAATTGTACATTCATATAATGAAGTAAAAATTATTGTAATCAAAAAAACTGACGAATTGAGTGGATACAAATTGAAAAAATACCTAAATACAGTAACAAAACTGTATTGTGTATTTGTATTGTGTTCTGTGATTCTAAGTATCATGCAAGACATTTTCGTGTCCTTATACCAAACCTCTTGTACTTTTTCCATGAATGTGGACAGAGAGAGGAGGAACACGTGCAACGCGTTTCCCCAGCCAGGGATGTGGGTCTCACTCCCTCACTGACCATGAAGCCTTAATGCATTAGTCTGACATTTTGGGAAACATTCTTAGAGAAGATCAATCAAATCTGATGTACGTATGGTCACAAACCTACAGCCAGTAGCTGTTAGCTTAGCATAAAAACTGGAAATGGAAAACAGCTAGGGTGGGTCTGTCCAAAGAAAAACAAAACCCACCTACCAACACCTCGAAAGCTCACTACACATCTAATTTGTTAACTCTGTACAAGAACAAAAGTGTAAAAACGTCACAGTGTGGTTTTACAGGAGGTCGTGTTCTGGACTATTTCTTGGCACCAGGCAACCTCATGGTGAGGGCAAGACGTGACTGGTCTTCTATGAAAGCATACAACACTATTTCCCACAATGTTTGAACTAGGATCTTTGCATGAGGCCCTATGTTTGCAAAAAAAAAAAAAGAAAAGAATTTTCACATAAAGCAGAAACGAGTTAGAACTATATAAATATTAGTTATTTGGACAAGTGTGCAAATAAAAGCTTATTTATAAAATATAATATATATATCTTAACACAAGATAATGCATTTCAACCAGATTACTCAGTCCTGGCTAACACTGATTCCTGGGCTTTTGGTATCGGCCGATGCCGAGTACTGA
Source organism: Bovichtus diacanthus (assembly GCA_943590825.1). NCBI lineage: Eukaryota > Metazoa > Chordata > Actinopteri > Perciformes > Bovichtidae > Bovichtus > Bovichtus diacanthus. Next base: position 389,439 of record CALSBV010012141.1, read on the forward strand.
TCCGATAGCGATAGAGTTAAATGAATATGCTGTATGCCTCACTATGTGTGAGGAAACTTCAGGCTTGATATTGCTTTCCTAACCGTATAAAACAAAATGTAACAAATAAATACAGAGATATAAATGTACCAATTTGTTATTTATCATTATAATAATAAATTGTACACTAGCAACTCCGGTAAAAATGAAAAGGAATTACAATTCATTCAAGGGTGAACCTTTTTAGCGCAGCAACAATTTGGTAAAAACTTTAAAGTTGAAATTCCAGCAATGTATGTAGTATATAAAGACAGAATTTAATGAAATAGATTGGCCCATTGTCACAGATACATGAGTCAGTTATTCGAGTCAGTATTGGCCCGATATCGGTGCATCTCTAAAAAAGGGACCAACACAGTTTAGGGCAAATATGAGTTGAACATGTTTCATCCTTCGTGGAAAATATAAGATCCTGTTAAATGTGTTGAACTCTGTTGGTAAAGGGAGGGTCGCCACACAGACGCCGGAGCTCTAATCCCAAGTGAAAAGTTAAAGACAAAACTGGTGTCGCAAACTGCATTTGTGTTAGGTTAACTAGTAATTAGTGTTTGTCACTATAATGTCTGGTTTGCCGTCAAACATGATCTCACATTTATAACCAACTTAGACCTGCATGTATGTGTTAAGTGAACAAGCTGAATGAGCAGATACAATACATGAAGAATGAGTCGAGCTGAATGCATCCTCCATGACCTTGAACTGGAATAGACAAAAAAAAAAAACAACATTGTCCAGGTTTCACTTTCAATCTGGCTCAGCTCCCTGGGTGCTGATAACAACCTTTTACTGAAGCTAAAGTCCACCTTACAAAACCTCTGTTGTCGGGACAAGTTGTTTGCATTGTGTCAATAGCAGTGGCCGAGTTTCCCCCCCCCAGCTGCCAAAAAACATACAAAATGTACAGCAAAAACTATATAAGATTGTAGTGTCATATGTTTTTACTCTTGACATCAGAGCAAACCTTCTTTCAGCCTCCATGCTACTGCTAAGTTGTGCTACTGCAGCTCAGCGATGATGTGGGTGTAAATACAAGCCGTTTAAAAAGCCTCAAGCCCTGAGGCTGGTGAACATGTTACAACACCATGCAGTCATTTCGATAAGAAAAGGAATGCCGCAGTCACCAAAGCCCAACTAAACCAGCCTGAATCATGTTCATATGTTCTTTTAAAATATTTTAAATAAAATCTGTCAGTTTCTCTGATTATCCTTTAGTCCAGTCATATCTAAAATATAGCAATTCTTAGCGTATAAATGTGGTTTCATCAGTGATCACTCTGTGTCAACAGCCACATTCCTGGTTCAGCCAGCCATGGACAGCCTCACATGGGGTCTGCTGTGTGTAAAGGTGTTCCGTTTCAAATATGAAAGGCAGATTAGTATTACTGATGACATAAGAGTTCCAAAAATAACTGCAGCGAAAGAGACACATTTATAGTGATTAATGAGTGTATATTAATTAATTCAAGCTGTTCGTTGACATCTACTAATACATAGCTAATAGTTGATGGAACAGGATATGAGGATTTATGGTATGTAGTTTGGCACCATGCTGGAGTCTGGTGAACACATAGATACAACGTTGTTTTCTTGGTGTACGGTATTAAAACATACATTTGAATTCCATTATCCGCCTGGCGCCAAATCATACCAAACTGCATTTAGAAATAACTGGATGTAATGTTGTTATCGTTAGAGGCGCTGAACCCGCAGCGCTACACTGACAATCATTGGAGTCCATTATTCAATTCGTGTTTGTATGTCACCATGCCGCACTTTATTTCACTTACATTGTCTATAGTATTCAACCAGAAAAACACATAGTGGGGCCGTAAATGACCGATCAATGCAAACTAATCTCCGTGTAGCTTGTCTCAACACAAAGTGCTTGACAACTTGATGCACGGATATACAACTTGCTCGAGACCAGTAAACAACTCACGTTCCGACAGGTACGCTACAGGAGCCTGCGTTAGTACAGAAACAAAACAACGTTTAATAGTGACGCAAGCACTTTTTTGTGACTGTTCTTTAGTGTGCTTTAAATCTGGATATCACGTAATGGCTCCAATCTAACGTTACGTTGAGTAAAATAAATGATAGTGGATGTATCCTCGGCTGTGTCATACTCACTCCATCTGCTCTTAAAGTCGGTCAGACCGGGCCCTTTTCTTCTCCTTGTTACCGTTTTACTCATTGCGGCTTAACCCCACAAACACACCGTCGTCCTCTCAGCTGCTTTTTGTCAGAAAACTTGCTAACACAACAGCGGCACTTTATCGTCTGCATTACCGCACACACATCGCATCCTGGCTCGCGTGCTCCACCGGCTGTAACAGCTCTGCTGAGAGCTTGCCCAAGCGGTTCTCTCGTGTGTTGCGTTCAAGTCAGGTCCGAAAAACGGCATATAGAGTATTTCCCACTGTTGGCTATTATATTATTTCAATTATTAGTGTCTGTAATGGGAATGGTTCAGTAGGCCTAAACTGAACCAAGCTCAACAGGCCAACAACAACAGAAACACAAAGTATAGTTTTTTAAGTCGCTCCAGCTGTAACTCTGAAGCAACAACCAGCAGGCAGTGACTCATACTGGTTGAGTGAGTGCAGGCCAGAATAGCTTTTACCTTCATAGGAACCTGTTCATTGTCAGGAGCTGAATCAGACTTACTTTAATGACTGTTATTCCACTTTGACAAGAATGTTAAGACAGGTTGAGATTCCTGTAAAATTATGTTTACTAGTAGCCTTCTTTCAGCTTGTAAATAGAGAAATACCCAAATCTGTCAAGTAGCCTTCCTATCCAGGATCACATCGGTTTTCAGAGGGCTAACAGCTGCATGTTCTCCAACTCACTTTAAGATGTTCGCCATAGTATGTAGGAAGCGATCTGACGTTGGACTTATAGGGTCAGTCATTTAGTTATGTCTTTCATTAAATTGGGGGACTTTTATTCCCTAGTATGGGTAAAGATCCAACTCTGGACACTACACTTCCCATAATATAACTCAGTATACCATATACTATTTAACAGACTTAAGAAAGCTTGTCCAGAGCAACAGCCAACATTACACCGCTGGTTTCACAGGCCTAGCAGTATCTGACTTCTTATGACTAAATTCCCCATGACATGTAAACTGGTGCTCCTTTAACAATACATTTTTTTGCAATACTGCATGGTATGTAGAAAATAAGGGCCATGTACAAACCTGTATTTGATTTCTGTGAATAATAGAAATTATCTGAAAATGTGATTATAAATATGATTCATACCTTTAATATCAGAACTCAAATGCTGTAATTGTTTATTTATTATTATTATTTGTATCCTCTTTCAAACTGATCAATATGTCATTCCATTTGAAAAATGTTTCAGGCACATTGCGTATATATTCTTGTATTCTGTTACTGCATCTTGCAATTGGTCCCAGGTCTAGTTGGCTCAGTTTAGTCCCTTAAATGGATTTTATCTAAGGATAAGACAAAATGGAAGTCAGGGCCACAGAAAACAACCTGGAAATGTGTCACACAGCCTCTGTGTGTGTAGGAAAACATTTGGCCTATTCATTTCAAAATAAAACTTTAAAAACTGTTTTTACAACGCTCTCTCTTAAAACTCAGGTATATGCACTATTAAATAGTTGTGTGTAATAAGCATGTGAGGAAACATCATTGCTGCCTGGATTATGATCACTGGCATTGTTTTTCCAGTCCAGCAAGTGTTGCATTGTTCACCTCACAGAAGTTGTGTGCAGGTGTTCGGTGCCCATCAAAGGGCAGGACTTGAGAGAACATGAGACCAGGGTTTGTGTCCTTCATCCCACAAGTGGTAAGGTTTAAATATTAATGAATTACTTCAAGTCACTGTTAACTTTTTAAATTTTCGCCCATGACCACCATCTTTCCCTAACTATAATGAGTAATGTCATTTTCAGGAAACCAGCTTTTCTTTTGAATACCACATAAGCTGTTTTGGAACTAGTGCAATGGCAAGGCTCAGCCAACCCAATACAGAAGGGTAAAGGGAATTTTTCAAACACATTTGACTTCCATTACATCAAGGAATTGGCCATCTATAGCCAATGGTGATACAGTTAGATTTTCGGCAGCAAAGGCCCTGCTCTTGGAGAAAGCTCAAAGAATCGAGGCAGCTACTAGGATTCTGCTGGGGAACTAAATCCCCCAAACAAATGCATGAACATTAAATCTTAGCTTATTTAGCAGTACTAAAAACTTAGCAGATAAGAAGGATGGTGGAGGGAGCTGCAAATAAAGTTATTTTTTTACTTGCGTCTTTCCACGTACTTTGCATGCAGTCATGCTGTGTCTAAAATTCCCTTTGCTGTCTGTCTGAACACACTTGAACAGTGGCAGACCTGCAGAGGCCAAGGCATAAAGCAGCTATCATGGAGGGGGCCAGTCCAAAACTAATAAAAATTTGTATTCAGTTGTCAATGTAGGGACGGTCAGCATTTACTTTGGGAGTTTAAATTGGTGTAGATCAACAGGATTCCATAAAACTTGACCTGAGTGATGACTTGACTTGTCTTGCTTGACTTCTAGCAGGGACTCAACCTGACTTGCTTGATTCTCACCACTGTTGGGCCTTGCTCGAGACTTCAAGGTTAAGACTTGAGATTTGCTTGTGACTTGCACATGTGTGACTAATGGTGTGTTCACCATTAGGAAATTTTCACATTGCGTTACTCGTGCGAGTTTAACCGCGACATCATTTGTGCTAGACGCGCTGGGGTTCATAACATCTTCTGTATCTAGCTGTATTCACTGTCTCTAGCAAGTCATACGACCACTGAACTTATCTTGTTTACTAAAGTGGTATGAAACCAAAATTAACAGATTTTGCTGTAATTTAATTGCAAATTTCACGTCATTCGCTTCGCTTGGCGCAAATTCGTCCATTCGCGTCTTTGCTTTGACTATAAATGTAATCGGGCCACGCGAAAAATTTGCTTTGCGTCCGTTGTGAATGCACCATTACTCCCACCTCTGCCGATCAGCTAATGCAAGTCTGACTTGCTAATGCTCTTCCTTAAAGAATGCTATCCTCCATGTAGTATGCCATGCTTTGCCATGTCCACTTATTGCTCATGGCGTCTTCATGCATACCTGTCTTGTTCACCTGGTCCTGAGTGCAGTAGAGCTGTGAGGCACCATCTTCATCTTGGACTGAGAAATAGAATGAAAAATAACTTGTCTACCATGTTTACCTCAAAAGCTTTGACCAGTTGGCCTTCATAAGGGAACAAACGGATTCCTAATGTTATTGAATAAGAATGTTTGTGGTTATTATCACCTTGGCCGATTTAAGATTGTAAGAGAAGTTCACTGTAGGGGAATTCTGAAAGTATATTGTTTACCCTTTCTCGATGTCGCCGGTACTGATGAAAAAGACAGCAACCCTCTCCGCCGTGTAAATCCACTCTCTTCATAACTGTTGTGCCTTTCTGCGGAAATTCACATTGACATAATGATGAAGAAAAGGCTAATGAGGTGCATGAATTGTCTTTAAATCAAGACATTTGACATCACTGTGAAGGTGAATTGTATGATCCACTGTCTTACTTTTATTACGGAAAGATGAGAAGCTGAAACTCCTTCTTCTGTTTGGAGACAGTTGCTGCTCCAAATTCTGAGAGAAAGGGGAATAAAGATACATTTAAATAAATATCAAACTAAGAATGACATTTTGCATTCAATTAGTGGTCTGGAAAGACATATATAGCGGATTCACTGGACGAACACCTCGGACCCAAAACGTGCTGGAGGGTTTACATATCCTACATATTCTGCATTCATATGTAGAATCTGTTTATAGAGATTACTGCGACCCAGAGCTGGCTAGGCTTTGCGGCACACATGGGTGGATGGATCAGTACATACTTTTGCTCCTAAGAGTAATTTGGTCCATTTTGGTCAATAGATGATTTTTTCACAATATGAGCATTATTAGTTCTCCATGTGAAGACACAGAGACTATTTATAGCCAACCAAAATGACAGGACATGGTGATGCCCTATGGGAAAACTCCCCAGCAATATAAATCACCAGTGTACAGTTGGAATGCATCAAGGCAGGGTAAGTGGAGCACGACAGAACGGAAAGTATTTGTTAGTTTGCTATAGTTGTAAAACAGTTTATTCCTGCTTTTGCCATGAGTGGAATTTCTATATTTTAGTTTCTAAAAGCTTTGACATTTACTTTTTAGTTAATCATTGATCTTTTATGGGAAAAATCCCCCTGGCACAGGAAGTGATGAGTTTTATGTTTCATGTCTACATTAAGTCAAAGCTCTTTACCAGAAAGTTCAAGAATAAAAATATGCCACCGTACACTGAGACTGATTGTCAAACCACCAGTAGACATGTGGAGCACCACAATCAGATAGGATTCAAATAAGTAAACGAGTGGTTAGTACTAACAATGGAATATATATATAGACAGTATATATAGAAATAATTGTTACTATTACTACTGAACAAGCTCTTTATTCTTTTGTTATATTACTGTACACGGTGGTGCGTCTCATGGTTATTGAGCACAAACAGGGGGAAACAGCAAGCCTGGCTCTGTCCAAAGTTTAAAAATACACCGACCAACAACTCTAAAGCTTACTGATTAACATGCATCTTTTTGATTTATTATGTTCACAAACTGAAATGTAAAAAGGGAGAGTTACAAGTTGAAACTATATCTTGACAAATAGTAGTTTGTCCATTCAGCCAGTACGTCTGTGTCTTTGGCCCTGAAAGTATTTACAGTAGCACTTGCATTTCATCTCAGGAGCAGTGCTCAAATTTAATTCCAGGAACCTCCCAGTCGTAGTATGAAGAAAAGACTGGCAAACTAAAACAAAAACTCCTAACAATCCCACCCCCAAACAAAAGAGACATCACCATATGAATAAGACACTAATTATTAAGACACGTATTTACATAACAACTCCACACATAGATGCTTTAACTGAAATCAAATCCTGCTGTTGCCTCTAAAAAGCTTGCTCCATCCTGAAAAGGTACATCAGATCTCCAAAATCCAAATGTTATTGTGGGCCTCTGGCTGGTGGCGTTGGTGTGCTTTTAGACCTGTGCTCACTTGTCCTTCCTCTGGCTTATCATTCACTTCAAAGAACAGATGGGCTATAGTGACCACGCCTGTAGGTACACACTACACCACCCTGATTGCGTCTCAAACACACACAATTGTGACTCAATTGTGGAATGTTTGTTTAGCTTATCTCTTGAAATTCAATAAAGTAAGGTTGTATTTGCTGCTATATTACCACCAATATTATACCTTTCTAAGGCAGAAATGTTCTTAATGTTCTTAATGTGAAGCTTCAGTTTACATTCTGCATTCTTCAGCCAAGGCTGGATTTCCAAACTGCCAGTGGTGTAATTGTTATTAATCAACATTCCATTTTTCTGCAGAGTGAATATTTTTTATTTTTGATACCTAAAATACATAATTATAATAAAAATAATAAGAATGCACTTTTACTTCGGTAAAGTTTTGAATCCAGGACTTTACTTAGGTGTATTGGTACTTTTCAGATGAATAAGTAAAGATTCTGAGTAGTTCTTGGGGGGGGGATTTGTTTGGTTATATTTTATAACACTGAAAGACACCATAGGTTAAAAAAGTATGCACATCATTTACTTGTACTTTACTTAAAATACTCTGTTACAAGTAATGCATTTAAAACCTTACTTGAGTAAAAGTAATTAATAGCCAAATGTACTTAAAGTACTCATGGCCCCTTACATAGCCTTTCATATATTAAAGGATTATTATCACTGATACATTAACATTTGAGCAGCATTTTTTGTTGTTGTTGGTTAAATACTTCACATCAGTGTAATCTGCAAAAACCTCAAAACTAATACATTTCTAAAACAAAATCCTATAAACCTTATTTTGCACTGCAGCCTAAAAATTTCAACTTGTTTTTGATATAAATGTTTAAAAAATGTTCTAATAGGTGTCTGTATCTTGAGAGAACAAAATGAGTAAGGTTTCAGTACTAACATTTTGTAATTAGTTAATTTACTTTAAATTAGAAATACATACATACATATCTTTCTCGTAAAAACTCATAAAATATAATCTGGGAGAAACCTACAAGTTTCTACAAGTTTCCAAAAAAAAATGCAGGTGAATAAAATCACAATATTTCTCTGTGAACGTGAGTTAGTAGAAATATAAAGTAGCAGAAAAAGGAAATAAAAGTACATTACCTCAAAACTGTACTAAAGTACTAGATGCTTAATCAAGTTATCCCCAAGTAATGACTGACTGCTAACTAATGCACACACAATGTGCAGAAAGGGTTGATAAGCACTTCACGTAGCACCTGCTGTGATACCAGTAGTATATGTTACAGTACACAAATACCCTGATGGAATTTTAAAGTCATCAAACACAGTGTTATTGTTATAATATGTAGTAGATCAGGTTTTTATTTTCAAAGTCTGAGAGAGTGGGCTTAGTTTACATGTTATTTCATCCCATAGACACTCAACCATTGAGCCAAGACAGCCTAATAATGCTGTTTGACGTAATGTCAGACTACACCAAATACAAAACAAAAGGTCTGTCTGAAGGCATGTATTAGTTAGTCACTCTGGGGAAGTGTGAAAAACGGTATTATACCCCAAAACTACTGTATCTCAGAGATATCTCTTTAACCAGATCACACACATTTAGGCTGTTCAATCTGATCTTCTTTTAACTAATGTAATAATGTCAACTTTCACTTCCATTCAATGAGCCTCTAGTGAAACTGTTTGTAGGCCGACCTCACACATTTGCCACATTATGGTATAGCTCTACTCGACTCGACTCGCTTTTGGTACCAAGTACTTTTCAGATTTAATTTTCCCCTGCAGATCGTACTCCCTCAGTGTAGGCGGAGTGATTTGCTGTTCAGCGTAGCTACAGCATGAAACTGCCGTGGCAACGGGAGACTCGCTGAATCCAAACAGAGGAATGTCTGCACTTCGTCAATTCTGAGGCATCCTTTCCATTTTTTACAAATCAGGGTGGAGTGAATTTTTTTAAATGCGATTTACAATTGACTGTCGTTTGCTTTTTATAAACGGCGGGTTTCTGCAAAATGTCCCATGACGTGCAAGTGATGATTCTCTCTGACCAGTCAGTGGTCTGCAGCGTTTTAACGTCACGTTCTAGTATCGGCTCAGCTCGCTTGGAACCTGGGCTGTGGTGGTACAAAAGAAAGTAGCAGGTACTATCCTCTGTAGTAGGTAATTTGTAATCAATCCTACATTTCACTGGAAGCCAATAAAGTGAAGTGTCGTCGAAGTCTGGCCTCAGCACTTTGATCTAGAAAGACATTGCTAGCTGACACGTGTGTGCAGGAAGCTGCAAGAGCTGACAGTCGAGGTTTCCAATAGTTTGTGTGTACATTTGATGTCTTTACACATGATTAAGTCGAAAAATGCAAACACACACCCCTCCCCCTAGACTCAAAATGTAAATGGAGAGCACTTGTAATGTAATTCTTACAACAGGAAGTAAAAGTGAAGTTGTTCAGATCAAAGTTCTCTATTCCTCCCGTCATGTGATGTTCACAGGAAATGTCAACGTCTCAGATGTTTAACGTCTTTAAATTTCACTGTGAAATGTTCCTCATTGCCACAGACTGTTTTGCACCTTCATTCATGATATTTTTCTGATACTGATATATCAATGAATTGTATGGGAGGGAAAAAATTAAAACGACATGTTAATCACAGTTGATCCTATACTAACAAGTGAAGCAGCCTTGAAGTGAAACACAAAGAGCATGGTTTATGGAAGGAACACACTCACCTGTGCTTGCTGTGACGTCTTGTCCATTTGGTTTGGCTGAGCAGATGAAAGGAGCGTATTTATCCACTGGATCCAGTTCTACTGTTATGACTTTATCATAACTTTGATTTTTATTCCTTCATCAATAAAGACCAGGTTAAAATGTACTCTTCCGCAGCATGCAGGCAGGGTTATTATTAGTGGCGATGAAGCAGCTAGTGCATGCACATGTATGAGGAAGCGCATTTGTTGAAAGGTGCGGTTGATGGACTTCAGTCTATGTTGCTGGGATTTCCTCTTTCAATGTCGAACCAAAGTACAGTGACACAGGCGACACCATGTGGGTGTGTGGGTGTGTGTGTGTGTTTCTGTGTGAAATCTGCAGTGAAACCTGCTGATCAGCTTTTGGAACCAGCAATGATAACGATTATTAGTGTTATCACTCTACAAACCTGAGTCTGCTTGTGTTAGCTGTCAAACAAAAAGTCACAGAGAATTTACAATATCTGTTTAGAAGAATACAAAAGACAATACCTGTGGTTCTACTCCATCAACTTTAATCCTTCTTTTAAAACTATCCATTGTGAGTCAGTTGCTTACTCTTTTAAGTTCATGAAACCACAAGACCAATGAAGACTGATCACAGGGTTAGTTAAAGCCATTTGAGGGAATTTTGTGATCAGAAATCAGAAATCTCTTATTTGTCCCACAGCAGTGTTACAACAGCAAAGGGACAGTGCAGATGAAAGGCAGCGGGTGAAGCAGCCTGTCACTGATGGATTTGTGCTGACAAAGTGTCCTGGAGGGGGTGGGACATGTTGTCCAACAGGGACGACAGCTTGGCCATCATTCTCCTGTCTCCACCACCTCCACAGTGTCCAGAGGGGTCCCCAGGACAGAGCTGGCCTTCTTCACCAGTCTGTTGAGTCTCTTCCTCCCACTCCATAAAAGATGGCTCGGCCATGCTGCAGAAAATCTTGTCTGAATGACACTCCCTAGTCCTCATATACTGTGGACGGTTGGTGAGGTAGTCCAAAATCCTGGTGGTGAGGTGGTGCTCCACCCCAGAGCGCTCTGGCTTTTCCCCCAGAAGCTTGGGCTGAATGGAGTTGAAGGCACTGGAGAAATCGAAAAACAGGATTCTCGAAGGCCCACAATGATGTTAGACTATAGAAATAAAATAGAATTCACTAGCTGGTGAACTACGGTAGCTGGCTAGCTAACCACTTACCAGACAGCAAACTCCAGTACTGTGTGTAGCCAATGTGGAAGTGCCTTAAACCTGCATTCTCTCTAATATCCAGCAGGGGGCGGTTGTATAGAAGTCTAGGAGAAAATGACCCTACTTCTCACTTGATTTATTATCTCAAAGTTTATGGTCTTAATTGCTAGTTTCAAGTCTTCTTCAATACAGCATGATGTTCATTTTGTAAATTATGGTCCCATTTAGAGTAAAATAGACGTAAAAAGCATGTTGTGATGGACAGGTCGCTACCACGGTGTTGTCTGGTCTGGGTCTCTGTTTTCAATTTAGAACTTTAACCCTTTCACAGTGTCTTTTCACGTCATGAAAGTACATTTTTGACCACCTAAAATGTCTTGTTCATCATTCGGTTGCTCAACCCTCTCATGTCACTTTTGGTTTCCAGAAATCAAGATGGCGCTGGCCAAAGAGCCACACTCGAGGCTTCAAAACAGTATTCTGCAGGGCTGAAATGTTCATTATTTTTTGCACCTAGGTTACCTTTTATCCGTCTAATAAAGAGCAGTTGTGCTTGCAACATCACCCAGGCGCAATAAATAAATCCATGCAGTGTGCAAGCTATTTATTCGATTTTTATTGTCTGCTCCCCTGCCCTATTAGGGTTGGATGTGCTTGTACCCCCCGTTTTGTCAAAACAGTATTCCCAATGGGTCAGTAGATGACGTCTATTGGTGACTTCTTATATACAATGTATGCTATGTACCAGATGGCAGCAGTGTTGAATCACATCAAGCTGTTTTGTAATGGCTAAAAATGAATGTGCACACTTTAGCAGTTACAATAGTAACAGTTTAGCTATAGCTAACAAGTGTCCATGAGCTAGTACAAACACACAAATGAACTATGAGTGAGTGAACCATACGTTTACGTATACGTTTTAGCATACACCTACACAGATCATACTTGGTTGTTGTATTTTTTGTATTCTTCATAGCTATCCATAATTATAACCTGTGTCACCTGACTGAAGTAGGCAGCAGAGTAGTCAGAGTGGAAGGACCCCAGACGCCCCAACAGAGCCTGATAGAAGAAAGCCTGGGTTACCTTCGACGTGTAACCACTGGCGTGATGTTATCTCCGACTGAGGTACACACTAACAGGAGTGTTGTATTGACTGAAAGTAAATAAATTAAATATACATTCAAAGTATAAGATTAAAGGTTAAACTGATATTGTATGAAATCATGTAAAAATTATTTACTTTATTTACTGTGATAAATGTGTTTTACTTGTGTATTAGTTTCCCAGGAAATGAACAAACATCTACCAACACGTTTATACTATAGATTACATCAGGACAGTAGCAGAAGGAATTGGAGATGAGTTGAGTATTTTTTATCAATATGGCGCTTGTTGTAATGGATGATCTTTAAAAACCGAGTAAGCAGGAAAGAGTGAGAGTTTTTGTTAATGTCAGACTCATTTCCTGGGAGGAGTTTGGATCAGTGCAGTCCCTGTACAAGGCAAGCTTCTCTCTTGTCTCTTTAATGAGGCAGATAGAATGACGTGTAACTTGAATCATTGGTGTAGTAAAAATGACATATGCTACTTGGAGAGATGGATAGATATACACCTTTTCAAAAGTAGTCTAGAATGGGTTTAAATGCATCATGTATTTTAGTGCTGCAACCATAAGTTGACTTATCAAATATTCAATCGACAGAAAAATAATCGCAAACTATTTTGAAACATTGATTAATCGCTAAAGTCATTTTCCATGCAAAAATGTCAGAAAATGCTAATTTTAGCCTCTCAAATATGGAGATTTCCTGCATTTCTCTGTAGTATATCATATTAAAGAGAATATCTTTGGCATTGAGAAACTGGGATGGACATTTTTTTTTTTTTTTCTGACATTTTACAGACCAAATATTCAAGAAAATAATCGGCAGATCAACCGATGTTAGTTGCACCCCTATTGCATTTGAACTTGGCTTTTTAAATATCAGCTGACACCAGCTGCAGACCAAAGGACAGCTAGCTTAGCACAAGCTGTCCCTTGGCTAGACACTGCCCTGATCATAGACTGTATACAAAGATGTAAATTCTAACACTGCCAAACACTGAATACTTGTCAGGTTTTACTGCCACAGAGGGGACATGTTTGTACAGTTTTGAAAAGGCATACTGAGTGACATGTAGGCATCAGTTAAATGCAGCCAGGGTGCACATCATGCTAATGTACTCATCTATCATCTAGCTGCAAACAGAAGCTTGAGATTTGGACCAAAAAGCAAGCTAAATAAGGCTGTGTTCATGAGTTGAATACAGCAGGTGTAGGCAAACACAGGTAGGAAAAACAAACAAACAGGAAGAGCTAGCTGGCATGCATAGAACTCAGTGTACTGTAGATACCTGAGGCACAAACAGCAGGGGAACGGGAGCTGATATGGCGTGGAGGTAATCAGAAGGGGCAGAGGTGTCTCATCTGTGAAGAAGTCTGGGAAAGGCAGGATCTGAAAAAGAAAAGAAAAAAAGACACTGAAATGAAATACAGCAACAGGCTCCAGTCTTGTCATATAGGTTGATTAAAAAGTGAAAAGTTCAGATATGGTTGGTCCTTTTCTCAGGTTGCTGTGTTAATATTACAGGACAAAAGTGTTGCATTGACGTCAAAGCTCTTCTGCTACAGTTGTGGAAAAAAAGCCAGCCATCACCAGCGGCAATAATAACCCAGGCCTTTGTTGTCCACTTTAACACCAATAAGGAAAAAATAATTTAAAAAAGCAAAATTGAGATTTGGTTAAATTCTCAGAAAATCATCAAGGTGAACTGTTACGTATGTTACCTGCTCCAAGTAACCACAGCAGGCTACAAAATGAAAATGACACCGGCGGATACTCACTATTAGAGCTGTCAGTTTATATTCCAAATTCAAACGACTCGAAAGCATGGAAAATTTAAATATAACATCTGCAAGTATTTGTTTGTGGTCAGAGTTCACCGATTATATGTACAGCAGGTCGTGTCTTTTCTCCAGCAAGCAGCTCGCTTAAAATGCACTTTCCCTCTGACCCACTGCATGCCCCACTGTCCCGTCACGGAACTACACTGTGATTGGTCTCTTTGCTAAAGCACAATGGAGAACAATAGCGAGCCCTGCTAAACAGACAACCATAACACCAAACCCATAGGCAAACTTACTTTTGACCATGTTGCTATAGCTAACTACCCCTTAACTTCTTTCTTTGTTAGTGTCATCATCACCCAGCTGCCACTACTGTACATTCGGTTCTCAAACCTTTTCTGTGCATTATGTATCACTATGTGTTTACTCAATCACCCCTGTGAAACTTTACTTACTCTTCCCCTCTGATGAGTTCCAGGGGCCTGCACATGAAACCTTTTTTTTACCACTTAAAGCACTATGGACTGTAGATGATAGTGTGAGGATAAGGTCACGGACAGGAGGAGTGTTTTTGTTGACTTTTTGGTCAGGTTAATTTTCCTCAATTAAATCTGTTGACACAGAAATGTATGCAAATCAGCAACAGTTTTTTTCTCTGTGAAGTATTTGTATTTGATTTGATTCAACAGATATGGGGAGGAGTCAAATCTGCCTGCATAGTTCTGTGTTTCATTTATTTCAAAATATCTAAACATGCCAGTGTATTTCTTTCCTCTTCTTCAAAAGAGTTTGGTGTTTTCTTTTGTTAAAACAGCTAAAAAATATCAATACCATCTCAACAGTTTCCTTTAGCAGCGGTTCTACTCCGAGCTTCTCTCGGATGACTGAACTCCTCACCCTATCTCTAAGGGAGAAGCCAGCCACCCTTCTGAGAAAACCCATTTCGGCCGCTTGTACCCGCGATCTCGTCCTTTCGGTCATGACCCAACCTTCATGACCATAGGTGAGAGTAGGAACGAAGATAGACCGGTAGATCGAGAGCTTTGCCTTCTGGCTCAGCTCTCTTTTCGTCACAACGGTGCGGTAAAGCGAGTGCAATACCGCGCCCGCTGCTCCGATTCTCCGGCCCATCTCTCGCTCCATTTTCCCCTCACTCGTGAACAAGACCCCTAGGTACTTGAACTCCTTCACTTGGGGTAAGGACTCATTCCCTACCCGGAGTAGACAATCCACCGGTTTCCTGCTGAGAACCATGGCCTCAGATTTTGAGGTGCTGATCCTCATTCCAACCGCTTCACACTCGGCTGCGAACCGATCCAGTGAGTGCTGAAGGTCACAGGCTGATGATGCCATCAGGACCACATCGTCTGCAAAGAGCAGCGATGAGATCCCAATCCCACCAAACTGCAACCCCTCCTCCCCCCGACTACGCCTCGATATCCTGTCCATGAATACCACAAACAGGATTGGTGACAAAGCGCAGCCCTGGCGGAGGCCAACACCCACTGGGAACGAGTCCGACTTACTGCCGAGAACCCGGACACAACTCTTGCTTTGGGCGTACAGGGATTGGATGGCCCTCAAAAGCGCCCCCCTCACCCCATACTCCCGCAGCACCTCCCACAGTATCTCCCGGGGGACCCGGTCATACGCTTTCTCCAGGTCC
>CALSBV010012141.1:405089-446307 GCA_943590825.1 Bovichtus diacanthus
GTCCCCCGTGATAACATATCTCGGAAGGACTCCTTCTTCAGTCGGACGGCTTCCCTGACCACCGCGGTCCACCACGGTGTCCGAGGGTTACCGCCCCTTGAGGCACCTAAGACCTTGAGGCCGCAGGCTCCCGCCGCAGCTTCAGCAATGGAAGCTTTGAACATTGACCACTCAGGCTCAATGCCCCCAACCTCCACAGGGATGCCAGAGAAACTCCGCCGGAGGTGTGAGTTAAAGGTCTCTTGGGTATGGGCCTCCTCCAGACGTTCCCAGTTCACCCGCACTACCCGTTTGGGCTTACCAGGTCTGTCCAGACTCTTCCCCCACCCCCTGACCCAACTCACCACCAGATGGTGATCAGTTGACAGCTCCGCCCCTCTCTTTACCCGAGTGTCCAAGACATGCGGCCTCAGATCAGATGATACGATTACAAAATCGATCATCGATCTTCAGCCTAAGGTGCTCTGGTACCATGTACACTTATGAGCATCCTTATGTTCGAACATGGTGTTTGTTATGGACAGCCCATGTCTAGCACAGAAGTCCAATAACAAACAACCACTCGGGTTGAGATCAGGGAGGCCGTTCCTCCCAATCACGCCTCTCCAGGTGTCTCCATCGTTGCCCACGTGTGCGTTGAAGTCTCCCAGTAGAACTATGGAGTCCCCTACTGGAGCCCCCAAGAGGACTCCATTCAGGGTCTCCAAGAAGGCCGAATACTCTGAACTGCTGTTCGGTGCATATGCACAGACAACAGTCAGAGTTTTCCCCCCCATAACCCGTAGGCGTAGGGAGGCGACCCTCTCGTCTACCGGGGTGAACTCCAACGTAACGGCACTCAGCCGGGGATTTGTGAGTATCCCCACACCCGCCCGGCGCCTCACACCCTGAGCAACTCCAGAGAAGAATAAGGTCCAACCCCTATCCAGGAGTACGGTTCCAGAACCGAGACTGTGCGTAGAGGAGAGCCCAACCAGATCTAACTGGTAGCGCTCCGCCTCCCGCACAAGCTCCGGCTCTTTCCCCCACAGAGAGGTGACGTTCCACGTCCCCAGAGCCAGCCTTTGCCGCCCAGGTCTGGTCCGTCGAGGTCCCCGACCTTCACTGCCACCCGTCTGGCACTGTACCCGACCCCAACGGTTCTTCCTGCGGGTGGTAGGCCCACATGATGGAGAGGGGGGGGGTGCCACGTTGCTTCTTCGGGCTATGCCAGGCCGGGCTCCGTGGCAAACCCGGCCACCAGGCGCTCGTTGACGGGCCCCCCTTCCAGGCCTGGCTCCAGACGGGGGCCCCGGGCTTCCTCCGGGCAGGGTCACACCTCCTCTTTTCTGATGTTTCATTGAGGTACTTTTGCCACTTTCTGTGCAGCAGAAAGTGGCAAAAGTACCAAAAACACTGACCTTGCTCAGGTTGGACAGAACCTGTTGAGAAGTGCTGCACACCGGCAGAGCAGATTTGGCTGTCGGCTGCGTCGCTGGATGGCATCCGAGGTCAGTAAACTGAGAGCCAGAGCTGAGAGCCAGTGGTGTAACTCAGGTGGGCATTGGACCAGAGGAGACGGGGTGGCAGGAGTTCAGAGATGGAGATTTGGTAAAAGGACCCCTTATATTGACCAAGAAAAGAAAATCTACACAGATTTGGACTTCAAAAGATATTCTGCCTTGAGTGTGGTTGTATCGGGCAAGAAAGAACAAGATGTATTTGCGAGGGCCAATGCTGCAGGCATCCAGGGAGATTTGTTTTGGAAATCATTTCTAAGGTTGGGGTATCAATATACAAGCAGGAGAGATGCCAATGTACAGGTGTGTTGATCTCACTGCCCATGATACCTGAACAACAGCTATACTAAATGGAACCTAACTCAAATGTTGTTGTGAGCATAAAACCATCGCCAATATTCTTGTGGAGAGATGTGGATTATTAATGAAACCATATTAATGGGTCTACATACGGCATTCAGAGCATTAATATAGCAGCAAATGACTTTTTGCTCTGTAAAAACGTAGTGGAGTAATGTTTAGAGTAAAGTCATTCTCCCTCTGAGTGTGTTGTAG
The DNA here is from genome assembly GCA_943590825.1 of Bovichtus diacanthus. Taxonomy (NCBI): domain Eukaryota; kingdom Metazoa; phylum Chordata; class Actinopteri; order Perciformes; family Bovichtidae; genus Bovichtus; species Bovichtus diacanthus. Next base: position 407,144 of record CALSBV010012141.1, read on the forward strand.
CTTCTCTGTTCTTTGTTTTGGTAGCCGGTCCGGCTGCACTGTACTCATACGGTGTTTTTATGAGCACCTTACACCAAACAATCATGATCACAGGAGCATGCAACAACTCCAGCAAACTCTCCTGATTTTATTCCGACGTTAGAAATTTGTCTTCGACAGTAAAAGGTTTTGGTGTAAGGCCAGCATTAAACTAACGAAAAAAATCCTATGACTAAAATTTGACAAAAAATAAACATTTTCGTTAGAAGACTAAAACTAAATCAGAATGAGGTGGACGCTGCAGTCAAGACTGTTGAAGTTGTTGATGGGTTTGACTGGGTAAGAGTTGTGTTTAAAAGGATGCTGCCAGGTGTTGCCCCACATTCTTTTTCTGTTTTGTGACATGGTGCAAAGTTTTTTACTTATGCTTTAATTTCTGATAGTATGTCCTTTGGTTATGATGTTTTAGCAGCTGTTGATATGTGCTGGCCAGCTCAAGCAGAAGGCATGTAGTCGTGTGTGAAGGACATGAGTCTCCGTCACTCTACGTGTATGTGCATTCTGGATGTGTTGTGTGCGCAGACTGGGTCTGATGAACACACTGAAGCATCAATAATAATAATAATATGTTATATATATTCTGAAATGGGCCGTTTTGCAAAATTTGTACTTTTACTTCTTCTTTGATGGTAATACTTTTGTTCTTATACATTTTGAATGCAGGACTTGTGTAAAAGATCAGTATGCATTGAGATATTAATGTTTAACACAAAACAGACACAATTTACCTTGATCGTTTTCCACAGCAGTATGAATGTTTGTATTTGGATGCTTTTCTGCAGCAATTGTTCCCGACAGTATGTAGTTACATAACTAATACATTTAATTGAACTGCAAATCATATTAAGTTAATGTGTGGCAAAACAATAAATGGCTAATTTATACATAAATGTAATTGTATTAATCAGTTTAATGTGCATATTATATGTGAAGAGAATGAATTTGATCTCGCAAATGTAACAAATAGAAATTCAAAATATGTACCAATGAATTGATACTTTTTAAGTTTAAGGTTTATCAGTCCTACAAAGTAAATGGTAAATGGACTGTATTTATATCACACTTTTTTAGTCGCTCCGACCACTCAAAGCGGTTTTTACAACACATGCCAGCATTCACACACACACACACACACACCGTTGGCCCTGCCATCGAGAACAATACTTCGACATGTTGACAGCGGGGGCCATGGATTGAACTGACGATCACTGGACGACTGCTCTACCTCCTGAACCACAGCCGCCCCAAGTGGATGCTTCAGACACAAGTTTTATACATTTAGATAAGATCTTAGTCACACTATATGATACTGCATGATACTGCAGGCCATAGGTCAGGGGTTGGCAACCTTTACGATCAAAAGAGGCATTTTGCCCCCTCGTCCACCAAATAAAATTGGTCTGGAGCCGCAAAACATATTTGATAACACAGCTTATAAGTTGTATATGTAGTTATACTATATTTGTTGCTTTTATCAAATTACAGACTGACAATAAAGGAAACTGTTGAGATGGTATTGATATTTTTTAGCTGTTTTAACAAAAGAAAACACCAAACTCTTTTGAAGAGGAGGAAAGAAATACACTGGCATGTTTAGATACTTTGAAATAAATGAAACACAGAACTATGCAGGCAGATTAGAGTCCTCCCCATATCTGTTGAATCAAATCAAATCAAATGAATAGAATATAAAATTACACAAAACAATAAAAAACAGAATATAAAAGAGTCCATGTTGAAATAAATAAAACATATAGCTGCAGCCTAATAGCTTAATAAGAGTAAACATAAAAAATAGGCAGTTTGTACTTAATTATGTCCGTTTATGTCAGTGTGTTCCCATCTACATGGTGGTGTTTATTTCTTTGGCTTTCAAACAATTCACGATAGCCTCACAAATCGTTGGCAGTGAAAGCGAATGTATCCATCCACGCAGAATTAACTCTCTAGGCTTTTCTTTGTTTTGGTTCCGAAACTCAAGATTAGCCACCTGCAGGGAAAGCCACCATGCACGTAGACGCAGTAGAATGTGATGCATATTTTAGTGGACGAAATATATATATATATAAAACATTCCGCGACTCGGACCGCAAGGAATCTGGGTATGACACTGGACGACCAACTGTCCTTCTCCACCAGCATCACTGCAACAGCCCGCTCCTGGAGACACACTCTCTACTACATCAGGAGGATTCATCCTCTTCTGACCCAGAAGGCAACACAGGTTCTGGTCCAGTCTCTTGTCCTCTCACGTCTTGACTCTTGCAGCTCCCTCCTGCTGGACTTCCTTCATGTACCATCCGACCTCTACAGCTCATCCAGAATGCTGCAGCCCAACTGGTCTTTAACCTCCTCCAGTTCTCCCACACTACACCTCTCCTCCTCCCTTCACTGGTCACAGTGGCTGCCCCAATCAGCTTCCAGACTCTGGTGCTGGCTGACCTGCAGTGAGTGGATCAGGCTCTTCCTACATCCAGGCCACGGTCAAACCACACACCCCAGCTCGCTCACTTCGCTCTGCATCGTCCAATCAGCTTGCTGCTCCCTCACTGTGAGTGGGACCTAGAGACCCCTCAAATAAACCCGTCTGTTTGCTATCCTGCCTCCTAAAAGGTAGAACGAGCTCCTCACTGATGTCAGATCAGCAGGAAGTCTTCACTGCTTCCATCGCAGACTGAAAACACACCTGTTTAAACTGCACCTCGGCCAATAAAAAAAAAAAATGTAATTAAATTATTGTACTTTTGCACTTGGTTGGCTTATTTGAAGCTAATGGTTATATTTTTATTCTATCATTTCTCTCTGTTGCTCTTACTTTGGTTTGGCTTATTTGAAGTTATTGGCTTATTTATTGTTCTACACTTGTATGATTTCACCTATTTGAAGCTTATGTACTTGCAAGATTCTCGCTGTTTAGAGTCGTATCCTCATGATTGTTTGCACTTATTGTAAGTCGCTTTGGACAAAAGCGTCAGCTAAATGAACTGTAAAAATTATTTTTATTTTTGTATCACAATATCACCTCAAACTCCAAGATAAGAGATGTTCCCTTTGAAAGAAAAAAACAAAACTATTTATTTCCATGTTTTTCTTTGTCAAAGCTACAGGGAGCCACTGCAGAAGGCTGAAGAGGCTCCTGAGCCGCAGGTTGCCGACCCCTGCCATAGGATATTAAATTGCTGTATATCATATTTATGGAATAAGTCTACATAGAAAATTCATGACATCAAACAATGGCACCAGCGCGACTAAAACGTGAAACAAAACGAGAACCCCCCACACACACATAAACACATGTTTAAATGTCTACTAAAAAGCATTCTGACAAACATTTGTATCATACGAGCTTTGTTGATATTTATTGGTAATGGTGAGCTAGTGAATAATTGCTGCTCTTATAACCTACAGGCGTATTAATAAGCTCAGGACACATGAAGCAATCTCTACAAGTTTTCATATTGTCCAATGTGGGTGGGTGTATTCTGAGTGAGTGCCATGTCAGAGTTGCTATCGTTGGACCTGCAATTTAGAGATCAAAACTGTTGTCGAAGAAAACCTCTCCACATTGCCAGATGATGTATAGGTGCCTAAATATTTGACTTTAGTAAATCCTCGGAGGCCTGTAGCTGCAGGAAACCGGCGTCGGTACGTTCATAAAATTTGTAAGTATGAGTTCATTCACCTCCGACAGACTTTACTTATCAAGCTTTTCTTTGTCTCCTGATCTCCTTTTGTTGTGTTGCACAGTGTTAGAGAGAATATGACAATGAAACAAGTGTACAGTAGATTGTGATAAGATGTTGGGTACACTGTTAAGATTAGTAAGGATGTAAACACACAGATGATTAGCAAGTGTGACCAGGAGACAGTGTATCATCTTCATAAACATTTCTTGATTCAGCAGTTTTTCACTTAGTATTTTGACCTTTGTTTTATCTGCTGCTTTCATAACTTCTGCCAGACATCTCTATAAAAGAAAATGGAAATAGAGGCATGACAAATGTTTTAACAGTCGTAACTAATACTGGGCCTCAGGCCTCTTGTCCTACATCTCACTTATTTCTTTCTGTGAGGCTTGTCCATACAAGTTCCCAGTCAGATTCAGCCAACTCTCTCATTTACACAAATTCCTTGTTTAAACCTTTTCATGAGTTTTGTGAAATTCTAACATAAGAAATTGTTTGTGGAAAGGTTTCATCCACAAACAATGTCTCGCTAAGTAGAAAGTTGACACAACGGATGACATGAATCATCACAGTTATGTTGAGATGAGATGAAGAGGAAATGGGAAATGAAAAGAAGTTAGATGCCGAGAAGCATTTTGCTAAAGCAAAATAGTCCATGACTGGAGAGGGAGGAGATCAAAGTGAAATGCAAGAGAATATCAAATCAAATCAAATCAAGTTTATTTATATAGCCCAATATCACAAATTCTACATTTGTCTCTGTGGGCTTTACAGCCTGTGCAGGGTACGACCCCCTCTGTCCTTAGACCCTCACATCGCATAAGGAAAAACTCCCTAAAAGATACCCCACAATTAGTGGGGGAAATATGGAAGAAACCTCAGGGAGAGCAACTGAGGAGGATCCCTCTCTCAGGACGGACAGACGTGCAATAGGTGACGTGTGTACAGAACAAACAACATAGTTAAAAATACAGCATAGACAATCTATGCGACAGAAAACATGATACGATGGTATATAAAAAAGATGGATCCAGGGGGATGTCAAGGCTTCCTGGTGTCAGGCAGGACCAGGGCAACAGGTGCAGCCACGATTCATGATCCAGACATAACCTTTAATAGTGGCAACCTGCCAGATGAGAGACACAGAGACTCCGGGGATGATGCCCTGGATGGTGAGTTAGTAACATGCATTTAAGGGACATGAATGCATATCAATAGAGAGGGAGAGGAGGAGAGGGAGAAAGATAGGGAAAGTAGGAGAGTAGTGAGTCCCCCGACAGTCTAAGCCTATAGCACTATAACTAGGGGCTAGTCCAAGGCAAACCTGAGCCAGCCCTAACCATGAGCTTTATCAAAGAGGAAAGTCTTTAGCCTGCTCTTAAATGTGGAGAGGGTGTCTGCCTCCTGAACACACACTGGGAGCTGGTTCCACAGTAGAGGAGCTTGATAGCTGAAGGCTCTGGCTCCCATTGTACTTTAGAGACTCTGGGAACCGCAAGTAACCCTCCACTCTGGGAGAGCAATGCTCTAGTTGGTTTATAAGGTACTATGAGATCTTTAAGATAAGCAGGAGCCTGACCATTAATCGCTTTGTAGGTCAGGAGAAGGATTTTGAATTCTGTTCTGTATTTTAGTGCAAAGCAGCTAATACAGGAGTAATATGATCTTGTTTCCTAGTTCTTGTCAATACTCGTGCCACAGCATTTTGAATCAACTGAAGAGTTTTAAGGGATTTTTTGGGACAACCAGATAATAAGGAGTTGCAGTAGTCCAGCCTTGAAGTAACAAATGCATGGACAAGTTTTTCTGCATCTTTTTGAGACAGGATGTGCCTTATTTTTGCAATGTTACGCAGATGAAAAAAGTCAGATCTTTAAATTTGTTTTATGTGGGAGTTAAAAGAACTTTGTTCACACTGTTTACACCCTCTACAGAAGGTGAAGCACATCACCAGGACGGAGCTGCCATCCACGGAGGAGCTCTACACCCAGCGGTGGAGGAAGAAGGCGCAGTTTAAAGACCCCCATCACCCCGGCAACCACATCCAGGTCAACACCAGCAGACTCAGGGACAGTTTAATCCCTCAGGCCGACTTCCTGTTTTATTTTGTAAAGTTCTTTCCCCTTGTGTCTTGTTGAGTTTACTTCCTGTCTGTGTGTAATCACCCTGCCACCCTTGTGTCGTTGCCTGCCCTCTCAGCTGTGTCTCGTCTGTCATTAGTGTCTGTCTGTATATATATATATATATATATATATATATATATATATATATATACCTCTCTTGTTTCTTTGTCTATGACTTCGTTTGTCTATGACCCCCTTGTCCATGGTTCCCCTGGTCTCCTCGTTCCTGCCCGGTTTCTGTTTTGCTTGTTTTCCTGTTTGCCTGTTTGTTTATTTGTTGTTTTTGTAAGCTTTTTATAAATAAAGCTCTCTTTTTGTTAATTCTCCTACTGTTATCTGCGTTTGGGTCCTCCTCGTTACATCACCCCCTTAACACACCACAGTTGAACTCCTTACTTATGTTTACAGTACACACAAATGTCCACATATCCACAGTACAGTATACAGTATTTATTCTACTGTACAGTATTTCATTTTAAACAGTTTTTTTTTTATCTTATTCTAATGTATATGTACATATTTTTCTTATTCCTGCATTTTACTTGCACCATTATGTCTCTTGCACTATTTTATTTATTTGTTATGTCTTATCCTGCATGTTGCATTGTTGGAGGAGCCTGGGATGTTTCATTGCCGACAACTACCCTGTAGACTTTGTGCATATGACAAATAAAGCCTTTGAATTTAATGGAAGATGTTGACATGGACTCTGAGACACTTCTCCATCATGCACATGGCACTGAAACTGAATATACATGTTTTCGGTTTGAATTTTGAATTGCCCTTTAGAAGAAAGTGTTTTGTGATCTGATTCCCAGCAGGACCACATCATTTGTCTGTGCTTTCCTAAACTGTTACAAATCCTTGTTGGATAATGGCACTATAGAGTCTGCCCCACGACCACTTTCCACCACAATCAATCAATTAAATCAATAGTAAACAGAAGAGGAATTATACATAAAAACCTAATAAAAATGAACGCCATCACTGCGAAAGTGTAACTAATCTAAGTACATCTGATCTTTGTATCTAAAGCTGGACGACTAAATGATTTTGTATCAGATAATCATTTAATCAGATTGATTTATTTTGTCTCACTGAAACCTGGCTGAGACATGAAGAATATGTCAGTCTAAATGAATCCACTCGGCCTCGTCATATTAATACTCACGTTCCTCGAGGCCGAGGAGGTGGAGTTGCAGCCATATTCGACACAAACCTATTAATCAATCCTAAACGAAACTATAACTCTTTTGAAAGCCTTGTTCTTACGCTTTCAAACCCAACATGGAAAACAATAAAGCCAATCTTATTTGTTATAGTGTACCGCCCTCCTGGTCCATATTCTGAATTTCTATCTGAATTCTCAGAATTCTTATCGAGTTTAGTCCTTAAAACAGATAAAGTAATTATTGTAGGTGACTTTAATATTCATGTGGACGTTGATAATAACAGCCTTAATACTGCGTTTATCTCATTATTAGATTCCATTGGGTTCAGTCAGAATGTATACTGCGTTTATCTCATTATTAGATTCCATTGGGTTCAGTCAGAATGTACATGAACCAACTCCCTGTTTAAACCTGGACCTTGTTCTGGCATATGGTGTTGAAATTGAACATTTATTAGTTTGTCCACATAATCCTCTTTTATCAGAGCATTTTTAATAACTTTTGAAGTCCTGCTACTGGACTACAAGACATTAAGCAAAATATCGTACACTCGATGCCTATCTGATAGTGCTGTAGCTACATTTAAGGAAGTTATTCCATCAGCATCAAAAAAACTTGAAAGGAAATGACTCTGTCACTCATCTAAAAAGAGGAAGATAATAAAAAGAGAGAAACCGTGGCTTAACCCGCAAACTTTAACTAAAAACTTGAAAGGAAATGGTGTTCCACCAAAAAACAAATAAGAAGGCTCTCAGTAAGGCCAGAGCAGCTTATTACTCTTCATTAATAGAAGAAAATAAGAAAAACCCCAGGTTTCTTTTCAGCTCTGTAGCCAGGCTGACAGAGAGCCACAGCTCTACTGAGCCTTCTATTCCTGTATCGCTCAGTAGTGACGACGTCATGAGCTTCTTTAACCATAAAATTATAATTATTAGAGATCAAATTAATTACCTCCTGCCCTCAATCGGTACCGACTTATTGTTAATCACCGGAACCTTAAAAACAGCTATAACACCTGAAATATATTTAAACTGCTTTCTCCGATCGACCTTAACAAACTAACTTCAGTCTAAACCATCAACATGTCTCTTAGACCTGATTCCAACTAAGCTGCTTAAAGAAGTTTTACCCTTAATTAACTCCTCGTTATTAAATATGATCAACCTGTCTCTATTATCTGGCTATGTACCAGCATCATTTAAAGTAGCTGTAATAAAACCTCTTCTTAAAAAGCCCAGTCTTGATCCAGAGGTTTTAGCCAACTATAGACCGATATCTAACCTTCCATTTCTCTCTAAGATCCTTGAGAAAGCAGTCGCAAAACAGTTGTGTGATTTTCTACATAACAATACTTTATTTGAGGTTTTTCAATCTGGATTTAGAGTTCATCATAGCACAGAGACGGCTCTGGTGAAAGTTACCAATGACCTTCTACTGGCATCAGACAAAGGACTTGTCTCTGTTCTTGTCTTGTTAGACCTCAGTGCTGCTTTTGACACTGTTGACAGGACATTCTGCTGCAGAGACTGGAACATCTCATTGGCAGAGCAGGAACCGCACTGAACTGGTTTAAATCCTATTTATCTGAGCAATCTCAATTTGTACGTGTTAACAATGAATCCTCCATGTAAACCAAAGTCAGTCATGGAGTCCCACAAGGTTCTGTACTTGGACCTATTCTATTCACCTTATATATGCTTCCTTTAGGCAATATTATAAGGAACCACTCCATAAACTTTCATTGTTATGCAGATGATTACAACTATTATATCAATTATATACAATCCAGATGAATGTCATGGCCTAGATGTTTCCTGTTTTATTTTGTAGAGTGACTTGTGTCTTTAGTTGTACTTCCTGTCTGTGTGTAATCACCCTGCCACCCTTGTCTCGTTACCTGCCCTCTGAGCTGTGTCTCGTCTGTCAATAGTGTGTGTGTGTGTGTGTATATATACTTCTCTTCGTCTATGACTCCCATGCCGTTGAGCCCCGTGGTTCGTCATCTGCCCTCGTACCTGCCTGGTTCGTGGTTTCAGTTTTTGCTTTTTTGCCTGTTTGTAGTTAGTTGTTTTTGTAAGCTTTTTCATAATAAAGCTCTCTTTTTGTTAAATGACCGTCTCATCTGCGTTTGGGTCCTCCTCGTTACCTCACTCCCTGACAATGAAACCATTCAATTAACTAAACTTCAATTTTTTTATGTTAAACACAAGCAAAACTGAGGTTATTGTTTGCAGGTTATTGTATTGTCCTTTAACTCGCACATTAAATAAACTTTGTTCTGCCTTCCTATTTTAACTCCTTATTATCAGGTGGTCCCAATAATTCCCTTAAGACTCTCCAGTTGATCCAGAATGCTGCGGCATGTATACTGACAAGAATCATCTTGTCAAGATCATATTTCTCCCATTCAAGCAGCTCTGCACTGGCTCCCGAAAAAATCCAGAATAGAATTTAAAATCCTTTATAGTTGGGGCTGGCTCAGGGTTGCCTTGGACCAGCCCCTAGTTATGCTGCTATAAGCTTAGACTGGCGGGGGTCTTACACTGAGCTCTTCTCTCCTCCTCTCCCTCTCTATCTGTATGCATCCATGTCCCATAAATGCATGTTATTAACTCGGTCATGGGAGCCATCCGGTCCTTGTATAACTAAAGTGAGACCTATGTTCGTATACAAGGTACAAAGTCAAACACATATCCAGCAGGTGTTGACCTCTGCCAGGGTTGTTGTTACCAATTCTGTAGTGATTTTCATGGACAGTGATGTGGCTTTGTTGGCTTCATTAGACTGTGACCTCCAGGCGGTAGGTGTGTGAAACAACAACATTTATTCACCATAGAATAATCAGAGGGTAGTAGTGTGATAATTAAATAATTAGAGACAGCAGGTATTTCCCTGATAATAACAAGGCAGATAGAGCCTGGGACCCAGACTGCCTTATTTGATTTAATCATCAAAACATTTGCAGAGATGGGGAGCTAAAAAACATATATTTGCTATTTGGATGTTATTTCTGCTATTTGGATATTTACACATAAGCATATGCTCAAACGTGACCTCAAAGATGTGCACAAATTAAACTTTTAATTGAAATTGTAAATGATGACTGTGCATGTGACTATGGGTGTGCAAATAAGCATGTGCTCAAACATGACCAAATCATGTGCACAAGTTATGCTTTTCGGTTCATTTTATATTGATGGGCGTGCACGTGAGACCAAGCGTGCACGTGGAAATGGGTGTGTATGTGAAGTCATAAAGGGAGAAGTGTGTGTGTGTGTGTGTGTGTGTGTGTGTGTGTGTGTGTGTGTGCAAACATGTCTCCTCAAAATCATGGCTCGTAACAGTCATTATGTAATGGGACATATTTTGCTTAATATTTGGAGAGCAAAAACAATACAGATATCATTGGACAGCTAAGAATCCCCACTTTCAAACATTGACTCACGACTTCAGAATGTGTTTCAGGGTCAATATGACCGAAAATGATAGAGCAAGTCACAAATAATGTGGAGCTGCTGATAGTGGAGTCAGATCACAAAACACTTAAGCTGCCTTTACATGATAGGAAATGTTCTCTGCCTGTTCTCAGCTAGTTAGTTTTGTTTCTATGGTTACCTCCCCTGCTGGCCTGAGCTGCTTCATACAGCTGTTATCTCATTGGTTGCGCTTTGAAAGGTCAGCGGCAATCAAGGTCAAAGTTGAAATAATTTATAGCTCTAAAGGGAAGGTAAAAACAATATATTTTGTTGCACAAGTTGTTCTGAAAACAGTGTAGCTCTGTCCACTGGTGGGATCTGATGTTTGAACTTTGACAAGCATCATGTAACATATTTATCTATAATGTGCTCAGTGTCGTGCTTTTGGACGATAGACAACAACATGCAACACTTATATGTGGGACAAGGACTTTGTGATTAGTCCTTGTCTGTGACCCGTTTCTCGAACATGTCCAGACTGTGTGGCTCTGAGTGACGTCCTGATCCAGTCTGTCCATTATCACATTTGACAGCACAGGATGAGTGACAGGCAGGAACACATCAGTCTGAAGAGATAGGATGCTGACATAAGCACATTATTTGGATTTTTTCCCCATATACCTACATCCAACCAAACCTGTATGTGTGTGACTTCCTCAGCAAGGAAACTTATTATTATTATTTATTTTAAACTATAACTAACTATATGAGAGAGTAGGCTGTACACCATGGGTATGGATGTAATGTTCTGTTTTAAGTGATGTCTTTATCTCATGTTTTTGTGTTATTTGTGTTTTTGATAATTGTGTTTATTTTATTCTCTATTGCTGAAGTCGCCTACAAGGCAAAGAGCGGAGTCAAGGGGAACACTCTAATAATGATGGATGTGACGTCTGTCTGTAAGTCCAATGAGAAATAATCTGAATGGGGTAAATAGGGTTTCATGACCCTTTGCACAGAACACGATCTATGGATTTCATTCTTTACAGTGCAGTTGTGCTACAAAACAAGGATTCAGTATGTATGGCCAGTATGGACCGTAGGATTTATTAACGCATCCAATAACTCTTTCATGGTACATGTTCTACATCCTCCCACAACAAGAGGAACTGAAAAGACAAGGCAGTATAGTGAATCAGAAAACCTTTATTCGTCCCACAGCGGGGAAATTTACAGTGTGTACAGTTTGTAACTTCTAGTGAAGTAGTGGAATACTCTGTCTCCTCTCAATGACTAATGTGAGAGCTTTGTGTCCGAAATCAGTTGACCTGAAATTAGCATTAATACAAATATGGACATAAGCATAGTCTGTCCAGGGTTTAATTACTGCTTCTTCCTTTGCACTCATTTACAATAAAACTCACTTTAACATTCTAACAGAGCTATTAGAACAGCCCCATATAACTGTTACTACTCAATAATCCTTCACTAGTGAACTCTTCACATTTTAACATTAATCAATTTGATTAACTTGGTTGGAACTCTGAAGGCACTTCCAGTTTTATTGTCATTTTGAAGTTATTATCAAAATTCCGTCCGAATTCTCGAGTAAGAAAAATGAATAGTATCAAACAGCGAGTTGATATCAGACCGGCAATCATGTAACATACTGTATGTTGTAGATTATATGGCTGATGTGACCTACTTCAGTTTGTGAAGCTTATCAGAGAGACGATGATGGTTTCATATCACTGAACTATGTCAACTTTGAAAAAATGCTTAAAATGTTTGCTGGTTTTGATTTATTGATGAGAAGTATAATCAATGTGGATCTCCTTTTCTGTGTGTTAGGAATTGTTAACTCAGTTTGTATTGCAGTTTTTTATCGAAACTAGACCAAAATACCAGGTTTGTCTGTATCAATCGGAGCGATGAAGGCAACTTCAATTAGGAATACATTTACACATACATGCACATACTGTATAAGGGTAATACTGGATGCATTGAAATAATAAAGGTGTTAAAGATAAGCTCATACTGCTGGCAGGAAACAACAAACATGTCGTCTGATGAAATAATAACCTGCATGTCTTTGGACTGTGGCAAGAACCAGAGAACCCACACAGACGGGCCAGCGGGTTCAAAGCCGGAGCCTTCTTCCTGTGAGAAAAACCAATACACCACGTGTCATCTGTTACAAGTAATACTACTATCATTATCAATGCATTAATGTGTAAGCATCACTTTAATGTTGAAGCTGGTCAAGGTGGAGCTAATTTGAAAAAAATTTCTGTATGCACTGTTCTTATTTTATCTGTAATAACACATTTGTGTGTTTTAATAATCTGAATGAACAAACTTTCAAATAGATGTAGTGGAGTAAAAAGTACAATATCTTCCCTATGAAAGTGAGTGGTATAAATTATAAATTAACAAATTATAAATTAAAATAGAAATAGACAAATCATTTGTCAAAATGGTATAGGAGTAAATGTACTAACATTCCATCATGAGAGTCCTGAGGGTTGCTGAGAAATGTATCTCACCACCAAATAGAGACAAAATCTCAGGTTCTCTTTCATTGCTCTTTCTCTCTTTCTCTTCATAAATAATACCTGCAGACATATTTCAGCTTCGATGTTGCTTTTAATTTTTTTTGTACTATTTACTGTTATGAAAAAAACCCTTCAGATTTAAAGATTGTTAGGAGCTAGAACAAGTACTGCCAATTCACATCAGCATAGTGCTGCCACCATTACCACACACTTTTTGCTCAGACTAGAATGGTTGCAAATTTCCTTCAGGATTTTTGATCCATGCATGAAAAAACTCAATCTGAACACAAGGTTAATTCTCCAAAAACAGTTTACATGATAAATTAATTGGTGGTGATAATCGTTCATGTTTCAGTCCAGATTAAAAATGGATTATTACTTATCTTGTTTGGTTGTGTTGGGATACATCAAGGCGACTGAGCCATAGATCTCAATTTCCCATGATCCTCTATGGGTGTAAAAAAAACCTAAACCACTTCCTGTGTCTGCATTCGGAAGTGCCCTAAACTCTGCCTGAGGACTCGCTGTGCGGTAGCTTGTTGGTTACATTAACCGGTGACGTCCGGGTCAACAAAACCACAAACTCAGCGATGTGTTTGCTCTCTTTTTGCTCTGTTCTCTCCTCGGTGTCCTGACTGTAGGGTGGCAGTGGCCTGCTGCGGTGAACGCCACCACAGCGTCTGTACCTTTTTAACAAAAGACTTCCAGTTAGCCAGCACTGCTAATCACAGCAAACGGGTTCAGTGCATGCGGCGGCTCTTCACATCCAGCGAGCCTTCACAAGGAGCTAACTGTAGTCTGCAGGACAACAAATTGAGCAGTAACAGCATAACAACAGCGACTACACGCTCGCTTCTCTCCTTCTCTTCTCCTGATTTTTTACAGACTTTGCCTACAATTAGCATAATTATATGAGAATTATATCTGTGACAGTTGGTAAACAGTTGGTGATGATGTCCTCCGGATTGTGGTGGTAATGAAATCCCTGCAATCCCACCTATGCTTTTAATATGTCCCCACCAGCTAATACTTATAGGCTACGAGGCAGCGCAGAGCAAGTGCAGAGATGAAAACACCCAAGATGAAGGTTCACGAGCTATACAGAGATTAAAGTGATGAAGAAGTCAAATAAGGAAATGAGGTGTCAAAAACAGTCAGCAGGTGAAGTAATTCATCCTGGAGCTCAGGGACCAAAGCTGACAACAACAGCTCTGTTCCACTTCTGGTTCCTGGACTGCATCTTGTTTGATGGCAGGTGCTGTTAGCTGTTGATGCGCTCAGATGATGATGTGTTATTGCTGCAGGTTGAGTGCAGCTTGTCACCGTGTTTGCAGCTGCTCTGCTGCAGATACGAGTCCTGCTGATAAAAGAGAGCGTCCAGATCCTTCAGCAGCCTTGACAGAGAGACACATGTGGTTAGAGGCAGGTGGACCTGTTGACAGTCTATTCAAATTACACACGAAAAATCACGCTGGCCTTTCGTGCCAATTTGGTGCATGCACTGCAGGAATGTCTGTGAGAGTCAAATCAAGCCTGTGGTGACGAATAGGTGTCACTGAAATAATAACACTTTACATTACTAAATGTCACATCACTAACTTCTGCACTGAACATGACAGGGGTCTGCCCAGTGGGTCATCCAGCCATCCAACGGTAAGGAATTTTCAATATTCATTTATAGCAGTTTTGGAAAGCACTAAGAAATGATGTTGCCCTGCTGATCGAGGCCAGAGGTGTGAAAGCACTCACAAGGAAATGACAAGTAACTCACTTTGTCCATTAGGTTGGAGGACTTGCATTTATCCCATTCGTACACATTTTACATCAACATATTTCGTGCAGTGGGATGTCACAGGTGTGCAGGGCATTTTCAATAAAAAGCGTTGACTTGATGCAGCCATATATATAACAACAGACTTGCTTATTGGTTACAATGCCATACGGATGGAATGTTATAGTGGTGATCAGAGTGAATACAGCTGCACTTTGCTCAGGGTTATTTACTTCAAACCTTGAAGTCTGCATTAAAGGTATATTCGTAGATTTTTTACGAGACCTGCTGGAAACAACTGAAACAGAAAGCCAAAAAGGGCAACAGTATTCCTTTGTCACAGATTTGTTAAGATTGTTAAAAATATGATCTGTACAAAATGTTACCAGTCTAACATTTACCCATTGGAGCTAACAACAGCCTACTCATGGCCATGAGAATCAAATGTGAGTGGGGGCTTTATTACAATAGCTCCACATGGGAAGAGATGGGAGTAAATAACACTATCTGGCTGTGACGCAAGCAGCCACAAGGAGAGCGCTCTCCCCTCCCGCCTTATCAAGCCGACTGTGAACAGCTGTTACTATGTTGTGGAGACTAAAAGCCAGAAACACCTTCCTGCCTGAGAAGAGACTTTTCAAAGAGCTTGTCAAGTTTGAACCAGATTATACCCAGAGGTGTGAATTATTCAACAAAATAAATACTGCAATCATATCTACCTATTTAACACACTATTTACAAATAAGTCAGCGTGATTTGGTAAGTCATCATAGATCTAAAATTCCTCCCCCCAAAATAAGTCGGAAGGTTTCAGATTTTGATTGCAAAACTATGCAATTTCACATCGTTACTATAGATGATGCCCAAAAAAGATTAAAGATTTTAAATTATTTTATTATTTACACATAGATTACACATACACATTATTTGCCCTCGTCTGAACATTTAATTTTTCTGCCAATGTTTGCCCTCTAAAATCATATTCTGTTTATCAAAAGAGCTGATTCAGAAAACATTTAAATAATGTTACATTCATTATATTTATTCACAAATCAAAAAAGTTATGACGAACAATTTACTAATCAATTTATAAAAAGATTTGGCTAATAATAATAATAATAATAATAATAATAAACTTAACTCCAGATCTCCATGCACCTCTACTAGGATTGGATGATATTTAAATATTTAAAACCTCTGTGTGTGTGTGTGTGTGTGTGTGTGTGTCTGACAGAATGACCGGTAGATTATTCTCTGTCATTCGCTATATTATTATAATCCGTGGCTGCTGTCTGTGGTACTGAAGTGGCAGACAGATTTGTAATTGCGAGTTTTTATCCGAGCCCCGCCCTTCTGTCAGTTTCATCTTGGATCTATAATGTTCTCTAAACTAGGCGGTTCGCTGGTCACGGGTGAACGTCCCCTGTGTTAAAAATGAACAAATCGCCTGCTTGGAATACAAAAGACTTTTAGGGCATCCCTCAGCTTTTGGAAGTAGTGGCACCTCCTTCCTTTTCTAAACTTCTCACTCTCAGAGAAAGAGTGTATTCCCCAAAATGTTTGACTGTTCTGAGCCTCACAAATGGACATGGATGGTAAATAGACTTTTTCGTCTTTCAACCTCTCAAAGTGCTATTGACTACATAACAACATGTACCCATACACACAAACACACACACACACACACACACAATCGTACACTGACCAACACCCACCTTCTCTCCCTCCTGAGCCACAGCCAACAATAACAGGCCTCCTAGCTGTGCTACTTTACCAAATTAGAAGCTATAGATACTCACGATGTGTTTTTGTTTTCTTTGAGAGCATTTATCATAAATGCCACCTGCTCTGCACTGTGCAGGTATTTGGACGCACTCACCATCTGTGTCCTCTTATGGTACAACCTGAAGAATCAGCTGTGCAATCACTAACCAGCAGTCCAAGCCTTGTCTCCGAAAATCTCAGCAATATCCTGTCCTAAATCCCAGCCCAGGGCAGGCTGTTGCCAGCTGGCTGGCAGTGCTGTTACATTCCAGCTTGGAATACGAGTTAACTGCTCACTCCAGGCAACAACATGCACCTCTGAACTCAGGTGCCCTCTCGAAGAATTCAATACATGTTTCTGATCAGGATTAGGGGCTAACTGAGTTCACTGCATTAGTATGCAGCACCTCTCCTCTAGTCTAAGACGCGAGTGAGTTGAACAACTTGTCCATATGCTGAGAGTCAGAAGAGAAGATTGTTATGGCTGTACAGGAAAAGTAAAGCTACAGTTAGCAGTCGGTTAGCTTAGCTTAGCATGAACACAGGAAATAGGAGGAAAAGCTAGCTTGGCTCTGTCCAAAGGTTTCAAAAATGGCCCACGGTGGTTTTATACAGGGTTTATGTGCAGCACTGGAGTATGGAGTTTCTGAAGTGCTGAACTCCTGTACTTCTCCACTAAACACCAACCTGTTGTTTACACTTCGCTTTTATGCAAAGTTAACAGCGTCAACTGGGAAGAGGTCAAAGGTCATCAACCAGGAGTCAGTGGACGAATAGAGGACATTGACATTTGACACCAGAGACCATCTCTGAACAGAGACAGGGGTAACCTTGTCTCCTCACATACAACAATCTATTATTATGTGACCAAAGTTACATATTTAGGTCACGTGATGAAAACTGAAGAACACTTCTAGGCCTAACCTTCTCGATTGGTTGGTCGATATGCTCTACTGCGACCAAATTCTCTTTGGTCAGACAATTGCTGGTGTTACTTTCAAAAGGAGAAAAGCTCTTCTTCATCTATTATTTTCGGGGGAAGGAGGGGCATGTGTGTGTTAGGGAGACTCCGCCAGGTTACTTTCGTTTTGTTTCTGTTGTTTTGAGGCTAAAAGGGTGGTTAAAAGAGAATCAAGAATACAAACCATGAATTAAAAATTGTTATGAACTAATCAAACCAGAACTGTTCTGTAAATACTATATGCATCCTGTGAATATATACATAATGAACAGTATTTAATAATGCCCGCTGTTTGTATTATTGTTCTCCTGCCTGGACTGGGGATGAAAATTAGCTTTTAGCTTTTATCTCTGTATGATGCATCGTATTTCAAGTATAGAAATGAATGCATTATGAATTATGTGGTTGCTGTCAAATAAATCAAAGTATTCAGTGTACATTTTTGTGGAAGTATTTGTGGATGGATTTTCTTTTCTATTTTAACTTTGTTTAAAAAAAAAAAAGGCTCCTGTAGTAAAGTAGCGTTTTGCTACAAACAGTGCATCTGGTCCTTATGATGAAAGTATGTTACAATTCTAATACTACCAGTTTGAATCCACATTCAGAATCCACCAACTGAATTGTAGAGCAAATCCACTGAACAAATAAAAACTGATAAAAGAGATACTCTACCTTACAATCTTTATAAATGATGGGCTGTATTGTACAAGTGTACACTGCATTTGCTCACAAATATAACCAACCACTTCCTCGATAGCACATACTCCTTTACCCTCAATAAAAAGTGAGACTTTGTCACAGAATAATGCTCATTACTGTAAGCGCAGAGGAGCCATTTGTGTTATCAGGCTGCTCTACACTGAGGGCTGAGGTGGCCTTCACAACTTGTGGAGAGCTCTTGGAAAGAGATAATAACTTTTGTCATGTCAAAGTAAAATGAGTCAGCTGTTTGTGATCGCTGCAAAGCTGAACGTCAAAACAATCAATTTCAGTTGTATCGTTATAAAATCTCATGAAATTCAAAACGTGCGTGTGAGCAACGTGCTTAGTGAAACATCGGTGGCATGGTCAAACCTCAAATTACTTTTTCAGTTTTTTAAGCTTTCTGCTTCAAATCAAGTGATAATATGAACATCAAAAAATAATGATTATGTTTTAATATTTATTTTATTTAGTCTTATGTTGTCATAGTGAAATAAATAATGAATGCATCAAAAGTCTTTTACATAAAACACAAAATAGTAAATACCATACTTGATCATCTTAGTGAGAGAAAAAATAAAAATCAGTTCAACTGACGAGTTCTATCAATAAGTAGTCTTCTTTGGTACCGTCTAATGCCTGGACCCAAAGCACATGGTGAAGCAACATACTGTAATTCAGTCAAAAGTGCGATAAAATTAATAATGCATGCACACTTTTTCACTGCAGGGTGTAAAAAGCCACTGCACACGACCTGCTCAGCAGCAAACAGCAGACAGACAGTGCCGTTAGCTAGGTGAGCATAGTGCAGCATTTAGCAGCTAACGAGACGGATACCTCCATCAGGAGGAGTTTTGTAAAGTGGACACAAACACCACTCCAAATTAAATGAATGTTTCTTCATAACTGCTAAATATGTATATCACTGTTTGCTAACATCATCACAAAAACCACATTAGGTGACAATATGTCTCCCCCCTCCAAAAAAAAAGAAAAAATCTTAAAAGTTCAGGTTATTGTAAGCCTTGACTACTACAGTGGAAAAAGCCTGGAGAGCTAGAGTAAAACACAACCTTTATATGTACAATCCGTCTGTCTAGGCAGGGACGGAAAACAATGTAACATTGTTGTTTCTTTAACAAACACCATTTCCCACAAGCCCAAATCCATCATGGGTTACACATCATCAGATTGATAGATCAAGGCCTGTCAGTAATGAGTATCAGAATGCCCTTGTCAAGCTTCCAAGTCCAGGCATGGCTGTTACAGCTAAGAATACTGGACAGTGACATTAGAAAAGAGTAAATATAATAACGCAATGACGCCAGATATACGGGTGAGAGGCAGAGTGAGAGTTTCCATGGAGTTTCAAAGGCTAGACTCACAGCAGCTCGCCCAGAGGTGTCAGGACTTCTGTCGTCTATTTCTCCAGCAGCTGAGGACCTGTCATGTCACCCGCTGAGTCTTTACCAGCCTCCGCTCTGTTTGTGATTTTCGACCATCCCTGCTTAGTAGAGAATTACTTTAAGTTGATATTATAACAGTTAGCATCAGTCTTTCAAACGTGCTGAGTGCAGTCTGGGAACTATAAATATTGAGCTTTTCATGAGTTCAGAGGTCATGATTGAACTGCTGTCACTCTTTGAAGGGGACTCCCAGAGGTTGAAGAAGGCCTTCTGGTTGTGCTCCTTGTTTTATTCCTTCTGTGTGATGATGCAACTTTGTTTTTTCGTCGAAGTGAAGGCTGTGTTTTCTTTCTATAGGCTTCCCTTTTTGGACTGTTGGGAGCCCCCAGGTGCTCAGAAAGTATTTTCTGAAATACTGCTTGGAACTGCTGTGTCTGCAAGACAAACATAAGAATGAGGAGTTAATTTGATGACATGTATCTTTGCTGTAGCAGGGAAACTTGGCCCTGTGTGGAATCAACACAGACACCAACTATATTATAATGGTTTGTTGGTTTTGCTTCAGGTGTGACGATGTGACTATTCTCACATTTTGATTTGTTTCCACCTTATGTTTATCATATATATCAAACTCTGCAGTAAATATTTGAGTGGAAGGACTTTCTAACACCAATGTATAAATTAATACTTTTTTAAAACTATAAATATATACAATTTTTTGTTGTTGCCTTATGCTAATTGGAGGACAACGTTGCATTGTATTTTTCCTCACAGCAGAAGAGCTTGACAAAATATTCGGAGCTCAAGATGGGTTGGGGTAGGCCCCTTGTACTGCTGCGGGTCTCTCTTGGATCAGGTCGACTCGGACTGGGTCTGACTGTCCTCGGGTCCTTTCAGATTCTTTGTTTGAAAATGTTTTAATGCATGTCGGGTTCGGGGAGGATTTCCATGGGTCAATCCTTGATCTTTCTGCACACATCCACTGACTCCCCACTTCCAAAAACACACCCTTGAACAGAGACAGGGCTTACAACCTCCCCACCCATATACAAGCACCTGTCACCATGTGACCAACGTTCCATACTGGGGTCATGTGATGACACCTCAGTCTCTGCTGAGGACTACCAGGTGTGTTTGATAGCCCTGGGAAAAGCTAGTAAGTGAACCTTGAGTCAAGACTCAACTATCAAGGTCAGGCAGTAGAGGGCATACCGTGTCTAGCTGTGTAGTGGTATGAGCTCCTGTGGTTGTGGCTGGGTAAGCTGTGGTGTGCTGCTGGCTCTTCGGTTTGGCACAGTACATCTCCAGATACTGAAGTTCACAGCCGGCCGGCCGACAGCACTGCTCCACTATCCCCTTCCCTCTGGGTCGAGCACCGTAACCCGACCATGTGCCTTTACCTGAAGAGGGAAAAATGTCAAACATGAGATTCTTGTCTTTCTTTAAAGCCTCCCTTACTTTAAAAAAGTAAATGGGCCAGCTTAAATATACTCATATATAAAAATATAAATATACCTTTTAAACGTTTGCATGTATGACAGACTGTCCCCTCTATCAACTGTAAGAGTCACTACTAGGGCTGGGTGCTGGTACTTGATACTTTAAGGTATCGACCGAATTAATACCAAGTAGTATCGAAACCTCTTTCAGTCAAGCGATACGTGCACTCGATACTTTTTACTATTACATCATTACAGTAATTTACTTTACTATAACTTTAAGGGTAATGTTATCGTCATTTTTTGAACGATGCCCAGCCCTTATTCATTAAACCCCACTACTGTATGCAGATGTATTTGAGAAGCGTAAAGTTTCAGCATGAATGTGCTGAGCAAATTAAATGACAATCCAGCCCTTGCATTTATATACAGTATATAGTGCTTTGTTTTGGTCCAGGGGAAAATATATTCCTGATGGTGGCAGTAAAGGACAGTTCAATAGGTTTTCACATTCTTTGGGAGCCATGAATATGAAATGTCATGTCTACTTTGGTTTAGGATCAAATTCCTGCAGAACTAATGAGATTCACAATCAGCCTCAGCTGTACCTTGTGTTTAGCGTGAATTAGCAAATGTTAGCATGCTAACACACGAACTATGATGGGGAACATTACACCTGAACTCAGAGTAAACCCAGTGTCTTCTATAGGGTGTGTGTTCGAGAGGCTCTCTGCTCCTCCTGTCTACACCTTTCTTTATTTTTAGTGTGAGAGCTGTGCAGCTCTGAGATAACAAGTGTTTTAACAATAAAGCTATCACACACTGAGGCACAGTGTTCTGGTGAGTACGCTGCCATTTTGGTGGATTGCCACCCCTCTGATAGCAGAAGGAGAAAGTGGCCTTGGTCAGAACAGGGTAAAGGTAATCAGGTGAAAGGGCATGTGGGTAATTATCTGTGTGCAGTGGGAGAGATTATATTCTAATAATAATAAACTTTATTTTAATTAATGCTGTAACGTGCCTTACAGTATGAGGTCCACTGTGGAGTGGCCGCTCACACACAAACCCTTTCTGTAGCACACATTTGTATACAATGATGAACCACTATTGTATAGAACAGTGGAATCAAATGTGGCCTGAAAAAAATTGATCAATCATAAGACATGAAATTGCATAAAAAGTTGAGTTTGTCCAGTCTGCTGCCACAGACCTGGAGTACAGAGCAGCAGTGTTGTTGATAGTCATTATGTCAATACACGAGCAGGATGTGTTTTGTTGCTGTGGAGCTGATAAGTTGCTCAGAGTTACTGCAGTGTTTTCAAGCGGACACAATGACCATATCTGTGTTAGAATAACCTTGATATAATTTTGGGCTTATTATCTTTTTGTATCTTTGTTCAAATCTAAAGAAGAAAAAAATATAAGCAATCTGCATTTGTGTCATGACAACAATTTATACTTAAATTTACAGCTTTTCAGTTATTTCCCCTCCATCTGTTAGCAGCAGTGCCTGATATCTGTAAAACACAATAATAGCAACATAGGTAGACTTACCTAAATAGATTCCACGATCCCCACATACAAATATAAGGTCACTGAGCAGATCAGAGCCACAGCGCAGCCTGGCTCCCTCCGAGGACAGCGGCCAGCCTGCCAGACATATGGTGGAGTAGAACATACACATCCGAACACACAACACCTGAAGACGAGAAGAAAAAATCTTTCAATACACAACGTAAACACGAAGCCTATAACATACCAATGAGATTCATGCACTCCTGGTGACGGAGGGGGTTAAAGTGCCAGCCATCCACCTTCATTTCCCTGGTTTCATTTCGCCTTTGCTGCATGCTGTTCCCCATCTCTGTCTCCTCACGTCCTGTCTCTACTGTTGACTGTCAACAGACATAAAGGCAAGAAATGCCTCTAAATATAAATGTGCTAATAATAACTTTCCTCTAGCTTTTTCTGCACCTGTGAAAACTATTATTAATGTCAACTAACTGCACAGTGGCTTGTAAACTTGTATTAAAGGGATTGTGTTTAGTGCGCAGATGTCAAAGTCAGGGACTGCTACAATGACAACGCTGTGTAATTGTTTCACAGAATTTGAAACTTGAAAGTTGCGGACCCCAATCATTTTCTTTTAAAAATATATCAACTACTAATACAACATTTATAGTAGCTGAATATAATAAATCTCCCAGTCCTCACACCGAGTGACTCCAGGTCAGGTGGGTCAGACCTGGATTAATTTTGTCCAAGACAAAGTCCATCAGCAGTTCCCAGAGCTCAAGTCATGTCCTTGAATTGCTTGTTTTGTCTGATAAACTGTTCAAAAAGTGCACAGTTCACCAAGAGATGAAGTAATACTTTACTTTATGGATCATGCATCATTTCCTAATCATTTCCTAAGACGTTTTCCTGGAAATAACTATTTGGTGGGCAAACATAAAGGCGCAATTCTGAGACTTTTATCTGTGTTTATAAGCACTTGTTGGTTTTCAGGGGAAGAACCTTGAAAGAACCGCACCATTTAAATTCACGTAAATATTTATTCATTGCTCGTTTATTGTTGGAAACTTTTTTTTTGTCTATGCATTGAATAGTAGTATTACTATCAGCTGAACTGCTGTAATTAATACAAGTAGACCAATACATGTTTCCCCTCTATATTCCTTATAATCAGAAGCAAATTAATTTACAATTCAAATCAGGTAATTTCTAGGGTATTGCAGAGAAAAAAACAATTGAACCCATACAAGCAGAGAAGAGAAGAAACCAACTGCTTCAATTACGATCAACAAATCATTTCAGCTCTACGATGAGCAGTAATGGCCTGCACTACAACACTGCATCAGTAACTTGTCCCAGTTCAGGGAACTCAGCAGAGGGAAACCAAATCTTACCTTCAGTGTCTGTGTTGTGGCAGAAGGGCAGCATGAGGAGCGCATCCTGTCTGTGTGGACAGACTCCAGGAGACCTACAGCTATTATAGTGTGGCAGCAGGAGGGCAGGATCACAGCTCTGAGGTGTCCTCCCTGCACTCCTCACGCTGCTCCACACTCAAATCTCATCTGGAGCTCATATCAGATGATTAACACGCTGTCTGTGATGATGAACTTGTTCTGCTGTGTTCCTAACTTGTATGTAACAGGATATTCATCATTGTCACAAACATGATGTCCAATTCTAAAGGCTGGAATCAACTTTTAACAAGTGCAAATACTAGTTTATGAGGTTCAACTAGCTACAACTAAGACAACAGTCCTACAATAAATCCTCCTTCATGAAGGATATAATGTTCACTTTGTGTTGAAACTGTTTTATGCCCATTTTGGAGGCTTTAGTTTGTGGTAATGTATAACCCTATTGAGTTATACTGTCAGGTGTTTACATTATTTTGTCCAACCTATTTCTTTCAATGAGTTCAATTGTTTGGTTCTATTCATTCTGTATAGGACGCAAGTGAAGTGTGTACGGTGTCCCTGAGAGCGCGACACAAACATGCTAATAGACAAAACAAAAGCTAATGAAGAAACATCTAACTAAAATAGAAGTCTGTCCGTCTGTCTGTCCTTCGGTTTTCTCCCCAACCATCCATCCGATCAGCTTCACATTGAGCGGGTGTATTGATCAGAAAGCAAAGTGTCAAGTGTGAAGTTATTTGGATGAGCGGTTCCTTGAGAAAGCAGCAAGCAGCAATACCGGAGGCCTGACAATCAGCCCCTTCTAGACGGGCACTGCACCCGTCATTTAGAAAAGAAGCACTGCAAAGGGAGAAAAAAAAACAAACTAATGTAGGAAATATTTCATGAAAATGAGCTAATGGTGCATGTGTTGTTTAGTTTATTCTGATTGCAGCATTCAGATGTCAATTGGTAAGCTTGTGATCAGTAAAAGGCTAATGCTAGGCTAACAGCAACTATCTGCAATAATATCTGAATCATGCAATAAGAATGTGAACACTAAAGTTGCATTCTTTGTTAATTCCCAATGCCATTGACGGATAATAGACTTAAGCAACTTCATGAGCCACAAACCATCAACATGTAGCACGGCCAGCTGTGTTGCACTCTTTAGTGTCCCCTGGAAACTCTTCTTTTGGAGCTCATTTTCGTGTGGCTTGCTGCATTTCTGTGTATTCTCACTTTCTTTTCTAAAGGTCATCAAATTGACGAATCAATTTTCTTCATTTGCTTGTGTTTTATATACTTGCATGTGTTTTCTGCAGTTGAGCTTTCAGGGCCACCCTAATTGTGGGATAGTGAGTGAGGACAGGCTGACCAGCGACACAAGAAAGTGAAAGAATCGAAAGTGGAAAATGAAGACTTATGTTACAGCCCGGCTCAAAGACGGGAGACCAGGCGAGGTTACATTCATAACATAACCCAAAAGCACTGAAACAAACAGGAAAGTCAGTAATCAGTCATGTAAGCTGTATGGGTGTGTGAACATGTGCAGCAGACCACACCAGAAGACAGGTGGCGCTCTGTGGGAAGGTGGTGAGCCACAGCGCCTCAGGTGTGGCTCATCCAGCTGACCATCTGGATCCTGCAACACAAAGAGCCAGCCAGCACAGAACACAGAGACCCCTAGTGGAGTGGAGGGGTCGTCACAGCTTCATTCCTATTTTTTTTCTTTAAACGCAGAAAAGTTCCGCAGTTGGTTTGCAAAACATATCACAGCCCTTGGCAATTTAAATTATTTGTGTGCAATGAAAGTTCCAACAGGCCTGCGTGAACTCATTAAATCTGTAATAGTTTTGATCAGAAGTGCTGCATTAAATGTAGAGGGTATTGTGCAATATGTTACAGTAACATAATTAATCCATTATCCAGCGAACATGTGAAACATATGACGCAAACCTTCACAGGAGTGAAACGAGCTGTGGAGCACATCTCTACTTATTGTATTATGAGAAAAACTTTACCTGTAAACTCTGGATTGACTCCAAAAAAAAAAAATCAGTCAAAGCTATGAAACTGGTGACAGTAAAATGCATTTCACACTGTATGTACCTGATCACCTAGGAGACAATGTGCTGAATTCTCCGAGAAATAACCACAAAGTACACAACTCTGTACACACACACACACTTCTTCAAACAAAAAGATTTGCAGCAATGGAAATATATCCTATGACATTTATTTCATTTGAAAGAGTCCATAACAAACATCTGGACAAAAGTGAAAAATGTCTATGTTGAACATAATATACATGTGAAACTAAATTTCATCAGAGGCAAAAGCAAATATGTAAACATGAGCTGAATTTAAGCAATTGCTGGAGGCAAACTTAGCAACAGGTTGAATATAAAGGGGGAGGGGAGCCGCTACATCAGGGGTCCTAAACCCTTTCTTATACACATCAGAAAAGAGGCACTTCTAAAGTTTGTATGGACATGAATGTGTCTTGGTTGAGTCACCAATACAACAGATGAGCAAATATGTTCCATTTGTTCCCATTACTAGTTATGTGACCTTTTATCAAAATAAAAAGTCACATAACTAGCAACAAATGGGGTTGAGAGAAAAAGACGTCCCAGAACAAAACAAATTGAGGAAAAGTTATTATCTACATATGATGTTGCCATTATGACAAGCATTTCTCAAGATAGTCAGATAGCAGTAACAATAATAGAATATTGGTATGCTACATTAGGCTTAAAATTCAAAAGATCACCACGATGACACAATGACATCTTCTGAGGGAGCCGTGTGCCGTCTCAACAGCAGTGAGGCCACATGTAAAGTTTGCATGACGCAATCCTAGAGGAAAGATCAGGGCGCAGAAAACAAATATATAATGTCCTCTGGAGCAAATGTCAAGGAAATGAAACTACTTCTTTTCAAAACATCTTGTCATCAAGTACTTTTACATGCACACTAGTATCCTAGTTTTTAACACTTTTCACGTCACTAATGCACATGCTATCACAATCATTGAACAAAGTGTTCTTAATGTGAGTTTAACTACAGTTGCTGTCATCATGAGGAGTTCAGGCTGCTGAGAGCAGCTTCACTCAGCCTCAGTTTGGCCTTCATTTGAGCGATCTTCTCCTCTTTTGCCAGCAGGTCAAATTGCTCCTGTAGTGAAGTGGAGGCACAAGCTGCACCCTGACACGCTCTCCTGCTCCAGCTATGGTTGCTACTTTGCTCTGGAGTTCCAACAATGTTGCCAGGTTCACCACTGTCAATTTGTGAATTGTCAGATTTTTCATCGCCTAGGTCCTGTGTCTCGCATTCACCATTGTCATTGTTGGCCACCTCCTCCTCCTCCTCCCCCCCCCCAGGCTGAAACCAAGCCGTCTCTTTCCCTGCAGCTGCCCCTGCAGCCTGCTCTCCATCAGTATCCTCATGACAATGCCTGTCCACTTTGTGCACCCCGTCAGTGGACGGAGGGACAGAACGTGCAGTTGTGGTTGAGGATACATCCCTCCCCTTCTTGTTTTCTTTGTGTGTTACTTTACATTTGGTGCGTTTCTTTTTGTCATTTAGCAGCTCCTGAAAGACATACAAAGTAGTATCACATAAAGTTCATGTTCACTTGTTGGTACATGATAAACCAACTATCCACAGTTGACAGCAGATGATTATCCCATCAGGTACAACTGCCGTATTGTAGACATACTAAGTCATTTCTATCAGATCTGTGTTGGTTGAGGCACAAGCCAATAACCCATACCAACATCTAACTCAAGAAAACATGGTGGCACCAGCTGGCTCGGCTCTTGAGTGGTCCAACCCGTCTCTCTGGCAGGCACTTTTCTCAGGAACTTGCCATCTCCATGTCCTCTTCTACAAAAGTTGATTTTGGTGTACCCCAAGGCTTGATTCTGGACCCTATTATTTCCTCTATTTGCATGCTTCCCTTTGGTCACATAATGTCAACATACTGTCAGCCCTCAAATAGTAGTAGAATAGTGTATTTTCTTCAACAGCAGAGAGAACAGGGACTATTTGAAGGTTAGGATAAAGTTATTTTGATGTTCATGGAATTTTGAGGGGAAAAATCTTTCTGAACATATTAAAAGCTTGCCCAGGAAGAAGTCTGCCATTTTGGAATATGTTTGTTAATTTGAACTTTTTAAACACAGCTGAGGCCTTTAGGTTGCTCAAAAACTCATAAAACTTTGCACCCATTTTTGAACCATTTAATTTTTTTGATTTGATGTGGCAATTCGGCTTGGGCGTGGCATGTCGGCTCCGTAGTGCCCCCTAAAAACCTTTAGCCATCAAATGCACTTTTTGATGCTCTTCGTATACTCACACCAATCAGAACCCGTGAACATTGCTGGAATATACAGCAATCGGGTTCATGTGTGTTTAGCCTAATGTATGGCAGACCTTAGTTGAAATGAAGTTGCTCTGATAGTCACAACATTTGGCGCACACATGGCTCTCATCATCATCATCATCAAGGGCTTTCATTAACTCTGCCCAACCACAAGTCATTCACTGCACAATTTTGTGCATTTTGCCTGTATTTCTTTGCAAACTTTTTGATCTCCTGCTAGAGGGTGAACTGGATCCACCTCAAATCTGGTCAGAGAAATCATGACGGTAGAATACAAAACTGTTGATTTGTCTTGGAAGGGTGTTGCAGACAATTGGCGTATTTCAGCATGAAACAGGAAGCAGTTGTGTAACTCAACTTAACATTTTCCAATCTGCCCCAAATTTGACATCCTTTCTAAGAGTCCAGGCCTGGTGATATCTGCATGCCAGTATTGACTCAGTCATAGCAACACCTACTGGCAAAAGGAAGTAAGCCTTCTATGACAAACAAGATCCAATTTACCTTTACATTGTGTTGTCTACACTTGATATACAGAGTATATTTTTTGTGTTTTCTTTAGCGTCACATAGTGGACACAGGAAGTAATATTAAATTATTTCAAGCAATGTCCGATATTCATGAAACTTCAGAGCCATGTCAATTGACCACCAGTAACAACACTCTGGCTGCAAACCAAACTAAATTGTGCGTAGGTGCGAGGGCCCGTTCATTGCGGCTTGCAGCTTTAATTGTCCTCGATTTGAAAGTATTGTTAAGCAGATTTCACGGCAGTAGGTCACCTCTCTGTTTTCTGATCTGGTCCCAGTTTAATTTGCTGGTAATACAAACCAAAAACTCGAAGAATTTAGGATAATGCATCTATTTCCACAGCACTTATTCCAGAAGTACACCAACAGAGTTTTTATACACTTAACACTCTTTTTAACAAAAAGTAATGTTTTCAATTATAAATATAATAATAATTTAAATAAAAAATATTATAATAAAAATAACAATAATTATTATTACTTATTTCCAAATGCTTCCATTTTGCCATTTTTCAAATGTAATTGAAACTTAAAGCCCTGCCTGCCACTGACCGGGAGGAAATGATTTGTGCCTCTATTTCAGAAATTCTATTAATGACTTATACGGTATTAAATATATTGGCTCCAAGATATGTCCCCATTTATAATTAATACCACTGTTCCCATCCTATACTAAA
Source organism: Bovichtus diacanthus (assembly GCA_943590825.1). Taxonomy (NCBI): domain Eukaryota; kingdom Metazoa; phylum Chordata; class Actinopteri; order Perciformes; family Bovichtidae; genus Bovichtus; species Bovichtus diacanthus. Next base: position 436,684 of record CALSBV010012141.1, read on the forward strand.
CATCAGCTAAGACACTCCTTTTTAAAACTGACTTCTAATTGACATGCATGTTGTATTTTTAATTTTTTTTTAGCTTCACTTTCACTGTCTCATATGCTTACTAAATCATTTTATAATTATATCAAGAAAAGTGCTATACAAATGAAAGTTGTTTTTTGTTATTTAAATTATTATTATACTCACCCGGTCTGTGATGGAGTGATTATCTGATTTTTTGAGGAGATCCTTTAGCTGTTTTGGGGAGGTTTGGGGCAAAGTGAAACACAATCTCTTCCTTCGTAGTTCTTTATCTGCAGGTTCAAGAGAAGCCTGGGGGGACTGGCGCTGCAGGAGGATAAACAAGATCTCAGGTAAATGTTACTGCACACAAAAACTTTTGCTTTAAACTGCCCAAAAAATGTGCTTTATATATGGTTGCCTTTTTCAATAAGCAAGGTAAAATTCAGGCAAAAGTAAGTTAAAAAGAAGGGTTTAAGTCCCACTAGTATCTGGTTGAGGTTGAAACATTAAATTGCACTACACAAATCAAAAATGTAGCACAGAACAAGCAACACATTGAGGATTTATATATTCTTAGAGCCCAAGTAGTAGAGCTACAACTGTCAGGTTTGTCCTGAGGATGGGGCTACAGGAGAGCTCATGGAGTAATTCAAATCAAAAGGTTTTATGCTTGTGAGTTTGCACCAGTGTCTTTTTTGATACCACTACAAGGAGTCGCCAAAGCCTCGGGGCCCTAACCAGGTGCTCTAACGCCATCACGGTTGTGTAGCAACTACATGGAAATGTCAACTTGTCCACTAGTTCAATCCAGACTGCAATATCTCAACAGCTAGTAAATAGAATGTCACAAGATTTTGTAAAGGCATTACAAAGGAAGCATACGAATAACTTCTGTGATCCTTTTCGTCTTGCACCACTAGCATCAATTCAACTATCCAGCAAAATCACTCTGAATGTACAAGTTGGATTGGCACTAAATTTCGAATGAAATGCCATGCGTTTTTTTAATTAGTTTGTCGGGAGTTGAATGTAATCACCGACTGAAATGTAATGGTACCTTGGTTTGGCTTTTAGGAATGGAAGACCTGGAAGCTGGCTGTGGTTCACGCGTCTCTTGTTGACTCCAGTTTTGATTGGACTTCCTGGTGGAGAGGTAAACGCGTCCGTGGTAGATGACAATAGCATCTTTGTACATCCGCGGTGCTAAGTCCTGAGGTAACATGGAGGTGTGAGATGCGTGTGCCGAAACATTTTTTCCAGGCATGGTCTCCTTCAGCACCGTGTAAGCTGTGCGGTTGGCGGAGACAAAGGACATTTGGCAGGGACCCGAAACGGCCCAAAACTTTTCGCCCAGCAGTGAGGACATGTTCACACCGTTTCCTGTATGGGAGGCCGGTTTCTGGACTTTCCTCCGTATGACTGCTGGACAAATCCATATGCCTTCTGGAGAGTCTGTGAGAGTCCTGGAGTCAGAGTCAGACAAGGAGAGGCCCATTCGTCTCAGCACTGAGTTTGGTAAACTCGACAGAGGGATGCGTTTCACCTCAGCTTCCACTGGGATGTAGATTTCCAGTCTGTTAAGAATATCCATGCTCTGTGTATTTCCCTGTGTACACATTCAGAGTTATATTAAGAGTTATAGATCACAATAACACTAAAAATCATTTTTAAAAAATCCAGAAGCTGAAATCCTGATAACCAGGGACATAGCTTCCAACTCAACATGGAAAACAATAAAGCCAAAAATGTTTTTGCATTTTCACAAAAAGAATAAAGGGTTCACGAATCAGTAACTGTGTTTTAAAGAAACCTGTCTGAGATAATCTAGTCCAGATGTGAACAGTAAATATCGTGGATCTGGTCCAATGTGGTCGAGATGTGAAGAAAGGGGTGAAATCTCCCTTTTGATATACAAACAGGAAAAAGCTTTCACAAATTCAAAAGTGGGTTTCAGACCTCGTTGAGATGCTTTCACAACACACAGTAGATAGTGAAGGAGGATCGTCGTTCCGCAATCCAAAGTCAATGCTCCTTAACTTTCCCCTTAAACGCCCAATCGGAAGCTAACTTCAGCACAAGACATTTCGATATGCGTATTAAATACTAGTCAACGCTAACGTTAGAAAAAACGAGGAAAATTGAGGTTGCAGTTTAACAACTATTATCTTCGATAGAGAACCAAATAATGTAATGTAACAATTCCAGCCGTACTTAAATCCAAACAGGCCTTCTATTGTTGGTCATACCTGGAGGAAACACCGTCCGACTTTAAAGGCTTGTGTTTTGTTGCATTTTCACTTCCTTGCAAAACCGGATTTCCGGGCCGTAGTCTTCAGAATAAAAGCGTCACCTAAAGACAAACACAAAACATATCAGACCGTCACATTTGCCCATGTGGTAAACCAGCAATAGTGTCACATGGGGACTAATCATTGCAGTCTACAATTCCCCTTTTGTTCTTAATGCACTAATGTTCTCGTTCGCGCACTTTATACTCTGTAGTGTCTGCAGTCAGTGTGACTTTGTGCACTTTTATCTAGCTTGTGAGTGGTTTTAAAGCCCATATTAATCTTCATGATCACTTAGTGGTTATGACTACTAAATACCAAAATACACCCCTGCCCTGCAGCTATAATACTTAATCATTCTGAAGGCCTACCAGAAGTCTGAGAGCACACATCTTGCACTTCCTTAACATCTTTACTTCCGGTTTGGAAAGACTATTCTTCATATTTAAAGCCATCTCATCATAATATTGAAATATTTTGCAAAAGCTATATTTTTTTCATTTTCAATTGAAGACCTATCCACTGTATTTTGATACTTCTACAGTACTGCACTATTAGTCTGTGCACTGTTTGTAATACGTAATATGGACGATGCTTGCCTTGTAACTTTAAATGTAATTACTCTTGTATAGTTTCCATTCTTACTTTTATTTTATATAATATAATTAAAGATAAATTATGTGCTTAACTCTGTCCTACCCCTGAATTCCCCCTCTGGGGATCAATAAAGGCTTACCCTGTGGCACCGTCATGTGGTGGGCTGATCATGGAGCCCAACATCTTTATTGATGACCATGACAGAAAGTAGAACTTGCAGTTTTAAAGGAATGATCAAGCGGTTATCACCAGAAGATGAAACTCCACAGCAAGCAAAACCCATGGAAATCTGGCTAGTAATTGTTGGAAAACCGTGCTTTTGAGGAAAGTGGACACTGATGGACTGACTGACCAAATATGAGGCGGCTGTGGCTCAGGAGGTAGAGCGGTGGTCCACCAGTCGGAGAGTCGGCCCCTGCGTTCAACATGTCGAAGGACAAGACATTGAACCCCGATGGCATGACCAACGGTGTGTGATAGATGTTGTGTGTTGAGAATAAACAACATAGTAAAAATACAACATAGACAATCTATGTGACAGAAATGATGATGTGATCATAGATTAAAAAGATGGACAAAAAATACATATATATTAGCCTGAGTGTCAGGCAGGACCAGGGCAACAGGCGCAGCCACGATTCATGATCCAGACGTAACCTTTAATAGTGGCAACCTGCCAGATGAGAGACACAGAGACTCCGGGGATTATGCCCCGGATGATGAGTTAGTAACATGCATTTAAGGGACATGAATGCATATAAATAGAGAGGGAGAGGAGGAGAGAGAGAGGAATAAGTCCTCTGGCAGTCTAAGCCTATAGCAGCATAACTAGGGGCTGGTCCAAGGCAAGCCTGAGCCAGGCCTAACTATAAGCTTTATCAAAGAGGAAAGTCTTAAGCCTGCTCTTAAATGTGGAGAGGGTGTCTGCCTCCTGAACACACACTGGGAGCTGGTTCCACAGTAGAGGAGCTTGATAGCTGAAGGCTCTGGCTCCCATTGTACTTTTAGAGACTCTAGGAACCACAAGTAACCCTGCACTCTGGGAGAGCAATGCTCTAGTTGGTATATAAGGTACTATGAGATCCTTAAGATAAACTGGAGCCTGACCATTCATCGCTTCATCACTCCTGATGAGGTGGCAGGTGGCACCTTGTATGAATGTTACAACATGTGTTAAAAAGCGCCATCTAAATGCAGACCAAGCGAACAACATCACCAATCTAACAGAACCTAGACCAGTGGTTCCCAAAGTGGGGGGACGCACAACTATTGCAGGGGGGGGGGGGGTGCGGCGCGGCAAATGAATGAGAGCTCCCAGCTAAACGCAAAGCAGAGGATGAATCTTCTCCAAAGGCGCCATATGATGAGGCAAACAGTATGTCGCCTTCGGCTTCACCAGTACAGCGGTGGGTAACGAGGAGAGAGCACAGTGTGTGTGTGTGAAAACACTAGCTTGTGACAGTTTGAAACCGAACAAGTTAAGACACCACTTGGAGACAACACATCCGGAGCACGAAGACAAACCAGTTGATTTCTTCAGAAAAAAACTGATAAACTGTCTTGCACAGCAGAGTCACTTCACTAAAGCGGCATCTGTGCCTTCAGATGCTCCACTCGCCTCATATAAAGTTTCCTAGTAGAGGAGCAGCTTAATGACAAGTTACGAGACAGCCGCTTTGCTCTGCAGGTGGATGAAGCGACTGACAGTAATACAGACTGTTCACTGACCTCGTAAGTCAGATTCATTGATGGCGATGATTTGAGGATTTGCTTTTAACAAGTTGCAAAACAAGTTAGTAGCAGAGCCACTGCAGATGAGCTGTTCAAAAATCATCAACATTTACTTGAAAGAGACCTTTTTCTGCTGTGGCCTCAATAAAAACAAAATGCAGGTCAAAGCTGGACATTGAAATTAACTCAGAGGGGCAGTCTCACAGCTGCAACCCCGATTTGAACAGATCTGCAGCACAAAGCGAGCCCACACCAGTCACTGAAACTGTTTAAAGTCATTAAAGTCATTTTCGCAAAGAAAATATTCTTATCTACAAAAGGGGGGCCCTGCAGAAATGTTTTGGGAATTACTGGTCTAGACATGAATCATCCAAACAAGAGAATTTATTTATTATTTATTTATTTATTATTATTATTATTAGGTGCCATAATAAAATATAAATATTGCATTAGTATTTCACAAATATGTTCGGCATTTAATAACACATTTTTGTTAAACTAAATATCATCACATTTAAAAGAAAGATAAAATAGAAATAGCTTTTGCTGTGTTTTCTGAAGCAGTTAATCAGCCATCACATTTTCAAATTAGATGTGCTTCAACAGTGTATCCATAATGCCAGAAATTAGGGCACATAAAAGAGTAAAAAGTACTGTTTGTCAAGATCACTGTGACAGATATGTTATAAATCCCTTTAGATACAGAATGGCAGTTGTTCAAGTAAAGCCCTTCATGAAATTAGATACTAAGGCAGTGTATCGGACACATTTCATTGTTCTCAACCAAATCATACATTTACGTGCATGTATGTCACACGACAATATGATAGTTATCAGTCCTTGTTAACTCCAACACAAATACATAGAAGCAATAACATTATATGCTAAAAATAAATCCATTAACTAGAATATTAGAGTTTGGAAATGTTGATTGTTCATCTCAGCTCGTGCTGTTTCTCATCAGTTCTAAAGCCGCCTCTTTCTCTTGCAGAAGCTCTTTGAGTCTTTTGATCTGTGTATGTAGTTTTAGTTCATCAGAGTCCATGTATTTTGTGGATAAACTGCCACTGGCTGGAACCTCAGAAGTTTTACAGTTGTTCTTGGCTGTTTGACAGCTGATCCTTCCAGATGTTTTGACATCTTTTCTGACAAACTTTGTTCTTCTGCCTTTTTTGCCTGTCTGCTCTGCCGTCCATGCCCACTCCTCGGGCTCTTTCGACTTTGCACTGGACTCCACTGCAGGGCTGCAACATGGACACATCGTGCGCTTCCTTTTTCTCCCCATTCTCCCTGTGTTTGTATTCAGATCCACACAAGTTGGAGTCTGTGGGCGGGCAGCTGTGTCCTGTGAGTTGGGGATGTCATTTTCATCTGTGCTGAGGAAATCCTCATCTATGGGTTCCACATAGCCAATCACTGGCTCAGTTTTAACTTCACATGAGGTCGCCTTGGGTGAAGTGTTACCTGAATGGCACTTATTATTCAAAGCAGAAAGAGGTTTTTTGTTCTCTTTGAAATGTGAACATTTGAGAGGTCCAATATATGTGTGAGTACTTGGACTGGCAGAGACATCTGACAGTTTCTGTTCAGTTAGTACTTTCCCTCTTTCGACATTGATGAGACCATTGAAGCTGTCAGTTTCTTGTGGACTGTCAAAGTCTTGTAAAAAAAATTCTTCATCTTTAAACCTGCTGGTTGGTTCCTGGTCATCATCCACTGACCTTATAGCCTCACTCAGTAGAGGTTCTGCAGGAAGAGACCCAACAGGGGCTCCATCAATCCTCTGCAGGTAAATTTTCACATCGTATGTTATCCCAGATATCTGTCTCAGCAGACGATCGGCCGTTTTCCAGGATCCTGGTGCAGGATTCATAAAGTTCTGAAAGGAGAAAAATAAACTCTTTAAAATACAAACAACCCATAAACAAGACTAGAAGTCTTCATCCATGGCACAACGGTGCTTAGAGCTAAATGCTATGTCAGTATGCTAGCATGCTCAACATAAAAAATGCGGATGTTTAGTAAGTAATATTAAACATGTTCGGCATCTTTGTGTAATAAGACATTTACTAATTATATAAAACACAAAGTACGGATGAGGCTGATGGGAATGTGGGTAGGTTTTGAGGTCATTTGGTCATAAAGCAAAGCAAATGAAAAGTCAGGGGATTAACAATTTGATTTAAAATGTATCTTCTGGGAACTTCTCCATTTGTGCATCAGTGTTTCTGTTGGCCGACTGAACACATCCACATTGTCTTAGTTGAAATCTTGTGAACTGCACGTTCACAGGAGCCAGCTGAAAATTTCACCTAAACAGGAAAAGCACGTTTGAACTCGTCCATCGTGCTGGATTCAACAAAGGGAATGTGACCGTACCTTTGGGATACCAGATTTTTACCTATTAAGATAATAAAATATAGCATGTACAGATCTTCGGTGATGACTTGCATTGGAAACCACATGTTTTTTTGCTGAGTGGCTTGTCATACACTGTGTGCACAATTATTAGGCAAGAGCGTATTTTGACCATATCATAATTTTTATGCATATTTTCCAACTTCAAGCTGTATAAACTTGAATGCTTATTGGATTTAGGCATATCAGGTGATGTGTATTGTGTAATGAGGGAGGGTTTGGCCTAAGGAGATCAACACCTTATATCAAGGTGTGCATAATTATTAAGCAGCTTCTTTTCCTCAGGCAAAATGGGCCAACAAAGAGATTTAACTGACTCTGAAAAATCAAAAATTGTAAAAAGTCTTTCCGAGGGATGCAGCACTTTGCTAAGATATTGGGGCGTGATCACAGAACCATCAAATGTTTTGTTGCAAATAGTCAACAGGGTGGCAAGAAACGTCTTGAGAAAAAAAGACGCAAATTAACTGCCAAATATTAGATATATAAGAATCAAACGTGAAAGTACCAGGAACCCATTATCCCATAATAACCCATTATCCTCCAGTGCCGTCATATTCCAGAACTGCAACCTACCTGGAGTGTCCAGAAGTACAAGGTGTTCAGTGCTCAGAGACATGGCCACGGTAAGGAAGGCTGAAACCCAACCACCACTGAACAAGACACACAAGTTGAAACAACAGATTTTTCAAAGGTTTTATGGCCTGATGAGATGAGTGACTCTTGACAGACCAGATGGATGGCTGGATCAGTGACGGGCACAGAGCTCCACTCAGACTTAGACCCCAGCAGGGTGGAGGTGGGGTACTGGTATTGGCTGGTATTCTTAAAGATGAGCTAGTTGGACCTTTTCGGGTTGAAGATGGACTCAAAATCAACTCCCAAACCTACAGCCAGTTTTTAGAAGACAATTTCTTCAAGCAGTGGTACAGGAAAAAGTCTCCATCCTTCAAGAAGACCATGATTTTAATGCAGGACAATGCTCCATCGCATGCATCCAAGTACTGCACTGCGTGGCCAGTAAAGGCCTTTAAGATGAAAGAATAACGACATGGCCCCCTACCTCACCTGACCTGAACCCTGGTGAGAACTTGTGGGCTTCTTAAACAGGAGATTTACAGTGAAGGAAACAGTTACCCTCTCTGACCAGCGTTAGGGAGGCTGCGGTTGCTGCTGCACAAAATGTTGATCGTCAACAGATCAAGAAAGTCACAGACTCCATGAATGGAAGGCGTGTGACTGTTATTGAAAAGAAGGGTTGCTATGTTGGTCACTGATTTCTTTTTTGAAATGTCAGAAATGTTTATTTGTAAATTTTGGGTTGTTTGTTTATTATTCTCACTTTAACAGATGAAAATAAACAAGAGAGATGGGAACATTTTCATTTTTTCTTTTAGTTGCATAATAATTGTGCACACCAATAGTTGCCCAATAAATGTGCACACAGATATTCTCCTAAGAAAGCCAAAATCTCACTTTTACTTTCTTAAATATTCAAGTTTGAGGTTTATTAACATTTTGGATTGGCCGAAAGCACTGTAGTTGTTCAATAATAAAATGAATCCTCAAAAATACAACTTGCCTAATAATTGTGCACAGTATGCATAGGTCTGCTCCATAGTAACTGTGCAGGTAAATGTGTTAAATTGTCTTAAAATCCCATTGTAACATGGAGTACACCAAAGTAATGAAGAAATAGACGTGCTCTCACCTCCATTTTGTGGGGATCCTTCTCTATTCGAGAGCATTTCCCACTGCTGCTGTCAGAGGTGATGCGATCGGCCGGACTTTTGGTTTCTACATCAACTTCCATGCTCTCCAACTGTTGGGTGGAAGTGCTCTGATGACTGCTAATGTTTGAGCCCTCATTATCATGCATATTTATCACTGTTGTACCACAAACACGGGTAAGAGTTTTGACTGTGTTGACTGACATTCTCTGGCCAGGGTTTCTTCTTCGAAGAGCCCCAGCTGTACCATCCACGCTCTTTTGTTCTGTCACATTGTTCAAGCTGCTTGTTCCCATCTGCTCTGTTTGTGATAATAGTCTCAAATGTTGTGTTGACTCAGACATTGGTGGAATATATGACACAAATATCACATTGTCTTCATCCAGATGAGTGACTGCTGCTTGAGACGAGTCATTGTGAGCATCATCGTCACACAGGTCAATCACTTCATCGGACTCATCTGGAGTGATAATTCTGAGGCCCTGTCTTTCCGGAAGTGCAAAGGCCTCCATTGATTGTTGGGATGAAGGTCCGACGGTTTTGTTGAATTCATATTTTTTTCTTGCTGTTGTGGGTGAGACACTTTCCCCCATTTTATATGGTAGGCTGCAATTTTTGGCCACAAAAAACACCTTACGCTTGCACATGACCAAGGTGTTTTCCTGTCCACTTTTTCCCTGAGTTGACCCAGATACTGGTTTTGTAATGATGTCACAGTGCTTTCCAGCATTTTCTCTCTCTGCAACAACTCGAAGAATCGCTGAAGTAACAGAAGAATTAATGGTATCAAGAGTTGGAGCAGTGGAAATGTCCTCTTCATCAATTACCCACTTTATGGGGCTGTTGGGCCTTTGTGAAAC
>CALSBV010012144.1:21847-85317 GCA_943590825.1 Bovichtus diacanthus
CACACACACACACACACACACACACACACACACACACACACACACACACACACACACACACACACACACACACACGCCCTAATTTCTATCACCGGTATCGTAGTGGAACGCTTTTATTTATGATTATGAAAGAACACATACAGAGATGTCTTTTCGTGGACGTTTGTGGACGTGTCCGCACCATTGGAACCGGTCGGCGGCTCGTTGGTGAGAGAAGTCACTTCTGTTCAGCTCAAGCAAATCAGTGCACAAGAACAGAAATGGAAGTGAGGAAAGCAAGAGGGCACACACAGAAGGCTCTTCTAGTTTTTTTTTAGCTCCATCTCTTCTGATCACTCCAATACTCAAACACTCCAAGTGTTTGTAAGCTCATCTAACAGCATTTGAAAAGCTCTTTCTGAAAGCGGAACTGTTGGAAACAGACAATTACAACCACTTTACAATTTAGTTCACTGGTCACACAACTACTTCTGTCACTTTTTGTATGTACAACTCAGTGCGACACCATGAATGACTGGAGGAGACCCAGGTGAGACGAGCTAAAAGTGTGCGCAGTTATCAACCTTTAGAATTCAGCCGACCTCCATTTGGAACAGATTTAAACATTTTTGCCTTTAGATTTGGTTGGATTATATGTTGTAGTTAATTCGAAGAATACTGAGACCTTAAATGTTCCTCGTACGTGTAGTGTAGTGCGGATACAGGCACATGAAAAGAACTATCCAGTCTTAAGAATGCTGTTCAGGTGCTTCTTTTACAACTTGACATATTCGTTTTTTCTATCTACTGTAGACTCCAGATTCCATCACCTTGCAGTGCCTGGGGATGGGAAAGCCATACATCCTATAGTGCAGACTACATTGACTCACAGTAAACCTGATTTAACCCTTGGGATAGTGTAAGTGGTTCTACTTGAAAGCATGACAGGAGCCCTGCTACATTCTCCACACAGACTGTAAGAACAAAAGGTATTGTACCATATGACTTTTTACGAGGTTATAAGGTAAAACAAACAGGGCTTTGTTTGGTGGTGATAGGACTGTGCACACTCAAAGTGACCGTATGAACCGAACGCCCCATAGTCAAAAACTGGCCTGCACAGGTTCAAAAGGGTATCTTTCACCCTTCAGAATTTGCATGTCAAAGTAAATGTACTCGTCCTGGGGAGTACTATACAGCCTGTAAAAAGATTAGAAACATGAGGTTGAAATGACCAAAGTGACATTACATAGACTGGGAGACCACAACTTTTAAAAAGAAAACATTACAAATAGGAGGCATTGAAAGATGTGAACACTTACCAGGCAGTGAGGGTCTAATGAAATACACTACTGAGTGGCACTGTGGGAAGTTTTGGATCCAGCTTGACCTATTCTTGAGTGAAAAAGTGAGGATAACTCGACTTCTGCTGCAAAGATTTTTGGTGCAACTTTTTAAATCTGTCTGTGGCAAGTTCTTCAACTTTATGGAAGTGTAACACTAACTCACTGGAGTGACTCATAAACATAATGTTCTGTAGCAACTTGCATAGGAGAGGACTTTCCTCCCCACACTGTCTTTGTCACACAGCCCTGTGGGACATCTTTACAAATGGCTCATTAGTAGTTTAAATATATAGTTGCCCATTATAGTTTTTATCACGTTACTTAAACAGGAGGGAATAGTGCATTTGTTGGGGACTATTTTCAGCGGTGGATTAATCTACATTTGGTTCTCTAGTGAGTATTTTGGGCAGCAGGACGGCGTATCTGGGATTGAGTCAGAATAAACTACTGTGTGTGTCTGTTCATGGTAATGAAGGAACATGTCACCCAGTGCAACAGGGTGGCTCATTCATGTGTTTTTAATATCTAATATCTACAACAATGGAGTTCTGTATCAACCTGTTTATCAGGAGTGGTTAGGGGTTCAGAGTTTGACTCTCTCTCTGGAGGAGCTGGTGATCGAACCTGGAATTTACAGATTACTAGACGATCTATGCCATGCTGCCTCTGTTAGTTGAGGGGGAAGTAAGCGTTTACACACTGTCCAGTTGAAATACATTTCAGTATTTATTACGCTACATGCCTTCTCTGACTGTGTATGAGGCCTTATTGCTCTCAGTTATTAACTTATTCAAAGTGTACTTCATCATGTGTGACATTTCATTTGCATTCTTCACAGTGGATTAAATCACAGTTTACTGACATTTAATTCCAATGAATATCAAATAGTGGGTGATTTTCAAGTCAAATCAATTTTTTTTATCGAGTCCAATATCATAAACCACAAATGTGTCTCAAAAACACAAAGACAATTAAAGAAACAATAGGAAGAACAACAGAGGAGGATCCCCCTCCCAGGACGGAAAGACATGCAATAGAAGTGACGTGTCCAGATGAACCAACATCATAAAATTACAGGATGACAACATCTTAGATCGATTGTTAACATATATGAAGAAAATGGATCCAGGAGGACAATGAGCAACTTCAGGTGTCGGCAAACAGATGGAGCCTGAGCCCCACAACCTCTTCTCCATCATCTAAGAGCCCACAAACACGAGAAAGAGAGAGAGAGACATAGAGGGAGAAAGACAGAGACCGAGAGAGAGACAGAGGGAGAGAGACAGAGAGAAACACAGAGAGAGAGAGAGAGAGAGAGAGAGAGGGAGACGGAGAGAGAGACAGAGAGAGAGGGAGAGAGAGAGACAGCGAGAGAGAGGGAGAGACAGAGAGAGAGAGGGAGAGAGAGGGGGAGAGAGAGAGAGGGAGAGAGAGGGGGAGAGAGAGAGAGGGAGAGGGAGAGAGACAGAGAGAGAGAGGGAGAGAGACAGAGAGAGAGAGAGAGAGAGAGAGAGAGAGGGAGAGACAGAGGGAGAGAGACAGAGAGAGAGAGAGAGGGAGGGAGACACAGAGAGAGAGATTGGCTTACTGATGAATTGAGACAGAGGCAGATCCACCAAAAGAATCATGAAAGAATAAGCAGCTAATTGAAAGTAAAGTCAAAAGTTTCAAGTTTGGATGTAAAGGCCTCAACAGAGTCGGGCTGTGTGATGTCCATTAGGAGGTTATTCCAGAGACGAGAACAGACAGCGTGTTAATCAGTAAGCTTTAGAGGTGTTGGGAGGTGTATATCTGAACTTTGATCAGCTTGCTGTTTCCTCCTGCCTCCAGCCTTGCTAAGCTAGGCTAACCACGCCCTGACTTACTTAGACTTTAAAAAACGTTAATGTCCCCAATGGGCAAATTTGTGGTACAGCACAGGAAACAATAAACACAACACAACAGCGACAACAACAAAAGTCTATGATCATCATCTATCAATAAGTAAGAGATATTTTGTATGTATTGCACGCCTCCAGTCTATGAATTCACTTTTTTCCCCCCGGACCACATGTTGCACATTGCCTTACCACAACTTGTTAAATTGGGTAAGTTTATTACATGTTACCCTACCACAGCTTGTTAAATTGGGTAATTGCCATAGGCATAAATTACTTTCTTTTTTTTTACTCTGTTGGTTTTGATCTTAGAATATCTATGAGCAGAAGGGAGTGCCTGGAATTCCATTCCAGTGTAGGATATGTCACAACCTGGTCAGGTACAGGTAGATCAGACTGTTCCACCCAAAGATCTTCGCACAGGCCTGAACAATTTTTCCTAGTTTGTTCATTACTCAAGTTCTGTACATACATCTCACACCCAAAGATGGAAGTACAGACACGACATTTCCCAAAACATTTCCTGTAAGCAATGGTCTATGACTACTGCGCATTATTTTTTAGTGTGTGTGACTGGAAAAAAATATTTTTAGACTGCTATCAACTATAATGCTCTATATCTACCATAGAATCATTAACATAACTAGATGATTTGTTATCCTGCCAGCTCAAAGGCACATTAACAAGTGGCAGCATGTGTGTATTTTGTAGTGACACCACACAGCATTCATTACATTACAAAATCAATCACATCTAAAACACTGAGTAGTGGGAATAGAAATGCATGTGTCTGAAGTGTGTAATGACAGCTGGCTCAAACAATACAAAATGACATGAACATTCTGAGACGTAGAGATCACAGAAGACACAAACAAACTCCAATATCCCAGTGTCTCTGTCTCTGTTTGTAACACGCGCACTGACCTTTTCAGAGTTGCTACCAAATCATTTCCTGCTTTTCATCTTCTGGTTGCTCGTCACTCTGACCTTTTTAGATATGTTGCCCACATTGCTGACTGCTCTGGATGGTCTGGTTGACCATATTGAAAGAAAAAAACACATCTCACTTGGAAATGAGCCATGAGCTCACTTGTCTTTTGACTGTCAGATGTATGTTAGTGGAGTACAGCCTTGGGTCTCTGGAGAGGGATCTTCTTTAAGAACCGTGATAGCTTTGTCGAGCATTTTAATATTGGCACCAGATTTTTAATAATCGCTGAGAAGCCAACTCTGGTTAGTCAATCATAGTCACATGCATTCCTGGGGCCAGAGCGGGCAACATAGAAGCACATTTAAAACTGCTGACTAAGGCTAAACGTAAATACAGTAAGATTGTTATTCACCTCAGTGGTAATGACACCCGATTGCGTCAATCGGAGTGCACTAAAATTAGGGGCACAGGCCTGGGAGGTGGAGTTGCGGCCATTGCAAACCTATTAATCAATCCTAAACCTAAACTAAACTATAACTCTTTTCAAAGCCTTGTTGTTACTCTTTCAAACCCAACACGGAAAATAATAAAGCCAATCTTATTTGTTATAGTGTACCGCCCTCCTGCTCCGTATTCTGAATTTCTATCTGAATTTCTTTATGAATTCTCAGAATTTTTATCAAGTTTAGTCCTTAAAACAGATAAATTAATTATTGTAGGTGACTTTAATATTCATATCGACGTTGATAATAACAGCCTTAATATTGTGTTTATCTCATTATTAGATTCCATTGGGTTCAGTCAGAATGTACATGAACCAACTCCCTGTTTAAACCTGGACCTTGTTCTGGCATATGGTGTTGAAATTGAACATTTATTAGTTTGTCCACAAAATCCTCTTATCAGAGCATTTTTTAATAACTTTTGAAGTCCTGCTACTGGACTACAAGACATTAAGCAAAATATCGTACGCTCGATGTCTATCTGATAGTGCTGTAGCTAAATTTAAGCAAGTGATTCCATCGGCACTTAATTCATCACCATGTCTCAATATCAATGTAACAAAGGACTCTTATGATAACTTTAGTCCCAAATGAATCCTCTTGTTGATAGAGCTGCAGCCTCACTGTGACTGACACTCAACTATGTTGCTCCTCCAACAAAGAAGATAATAAAACAGAGGAAGCTCTGTGGCTTAACCCCCAAACCTGCAAACTAAAACTAAAGTCAAGAAAACTGGTGAGAGGAAATGGTGTTCCATCAAGCTGGAAGAATCTCGTTTATTCTGGCTAGATAATCTTACAATATAATACACTGTGGTTTGTCACATGACTACCACAATGACCAGTTAATTACAGAATGTAGTCACATTTATGAGGATTCTATTGGGGGAAAAAGAACTAGCTGTTATTGTGTTGACCCCTTATATATACAGTCTATGGTTGACCCCAATGATGAACCATGTGTTGGCATTTGATTAGATGATTATGAAACAACATGAATTAGGCATAATTTCTTCCTTTCAGCAGCATGGATTTGATTGTCATGAGCATTATCTTGAATGCTGTTGATTGCACACTTTTGTGAAAAACCTCTTTAAATGACGTGCACTGAATGGATCCCATTGTATGTGCACGTGTTGTGTGGAGGGAGCTGTCAGGTGGGGAATGTGGAAGAAAGAGCCATTGTGTTTTCCTTTGACTATTGGACTGTAACATCTAGCTACAGACTGATACCGTAGGTGCAAATCCCACATGAATTTACCAGCCCCTTTTGCTTGCACACACTCAGAAATAAACACACGCGGTGAAAATCCATTGTGTGTGCGTGTTTGTACCTGTGTCTCTCTTTCTCTCAGCTTAGTAAAGCAGCCACTTCTACAAAGGACAGTGTGTAAAAAGTTACTCACAGCAACACTTTGCAGTCCAAACCACACTCTGCAGAGAGCTGAAGCAGGCTGACTCACCCTCTGACAACACTCTTCATGCATCATTCCAGCTGTCATTGTGACTCTGTAGATTTTACTCATGAGAGTTGTCTTGTCGCTCTGACACTTTAACTGCCTGCACTGCAATTAGACGTCTTTTATCTGCAGACTATAAAGTACACACATGGTTGCTTGTGCTCTCCCACTCAGTTTAGTCAGGCTTGGTGTTGTGAAACAGAGGTGAAGTACATGACAGTGCTTGAGCTTGTCTCTAACTTGCTGAACTTAGCAACAAAAAGGGTGTTGACCTACAGTTTAATGTTACTGCCTTCAGGAACTCTTTTGTTCCATTTTACAGTCATTACTCTCAATAACAGCCTTTCTCAACATGTGGCACCGGTATAGCAACTAGCTGTAGCAAACCGCATATATTGTATTATCTTTAGCCGTTTTCTCATATGAACTCTGGACAATACCAGACTCAAGCACGCACATTGTCCGGAGATTCCCTTTCAGACATGTAGAACACAACAGGAGATTGTCCGTGTCAGACGTGTTCTGAAATGACTGGAACTACTCTGTTTGGTTTAGACACGAGGTGGCGCCGGAGTAGAGCATACAGGAGGATCGACATGGTGCTGATTACACCGTGGTCACGTAGCCAGTTCATAATATGGTTATAAACAACCGAGTTTCTTGCCATTCTTTAAATTTCTTTGACAATTTCAGCGTCGGCCCTTACCGACTTAATGTACGGCGTCTTCTTCTTTAACCTCAGGTTTTGTTTTCTCCTGGTTTCACAGCAAGCGCGATAGAAACATCATCAACACTCGCACTCGCACAAAATCGCACAGTGAGTTCTACGGACAATGAGATGTTCTCACACATGGGCTCAATTGAACATCACACAGACTTTGTACGAGGCAGCTGGCAGGGTAAAGTTTGTTTCATGTCCGGTCCGAATCATTTGGATATTCCCACATACAGCTCCTCCGGGTAGTGTCTAGATAGTTTCAGGGTTGCAGTCCATGTGTGCAATGGGCTTTTGTTAGAATGGAGCGACGCCTGGGAGCTAGTTCAGGCAGACAACTTGAGCTGCACGGCTACACGCACACGTGACGTGGTTCACTCTCCATATCATGTACTCGCCACCTCGTGTCTAAACCAAACAGTAGTTCCTGTCATTTCAGAACACGTCTGACACGGACAATCTCCTGTTGTGTTCTACATGTCTGAAAGGGAATCTCCGGACAATGTGCGGGCTTGAGTCTGGTATTGTCCAGAGTTCATATGAGTAAACGGCTAAAGATAATACAATATATGCGGTTTGCTACAGCTAGTTGCTATACCGGTGCCTCACAGTTTGGCGATCTACTTATATCGCAAAAAAATTCCCATCTCTCCCTCTGCTTTGTCAAAGCCCTGCTTCAGTATTGCTGCCTGCCCTTTCATCAGCACCACCCCACCATCCACCTGTACACTCCGACTAAGGGAGGAATATATTTAATCATCACTCCTCAATATCTCATGAGGCCGTAGTTTAGAGGTGTAATGGAAAATGTCCTCATACTGTAGTAACTTCAACTGTTTATATTAAGCTTCAAATTATTTGTATGTCCTTTGATGTAACCAGAACAGCAACTGTATTGGGGTCACATGTTTATCTAGTGAAGGACATACTATCCCTCCCCGGGGGGGGGGGCTCCTACACTAAACTCATCTCCTCTGTTTTATGGCTTTACACATTTTACATTATTTGCAAACTGGAACTCTGACTAAATGGAGTTCTGACTTCGATCACACGCATTTCTATCACTGTGATCTCTTTGTTCTCTACTAACAAAAGAGTCTTGACACAGGAATTAGTCAGGAATACTATAAAAGTACAAGAAGAATCGCCGTACTTTGTGCTTCGCTGCAGACTGCTTGACACTCTGCATCATTGTTTCTTCTTGCAAGAATAAAGAATTCAAATATAACTTATTCAATCAAGTATCTTTATTTCAGTGTAATATCTCACCATCTCTTACAATAGTTTACGTCGGTTAAATTCATTTAAATTCCAAAAAGGTTAATGGCCAAACTCTAACTATGTTCTGCTGTTGTATTAAACACTACAAACGTGAGTTGTCTGACTGGACTAGCAACAACCTGTGCTGAGGCCAGGCGGAGAATTCAAAGTATAACATTTTCCTCTAAGCGATGATGGAAATGTAACACCCGTGAAGTTGACTTTGTGTAATTAAACGTTTGGGTCCCACATGTTGGATCAGGTCTAACTATCCTCTTGTACATTCTTCTTTTTGTATATCTTTAAGATAGCGCCCCTTTTTGTACATTTGTTTATGTACATTGGTTTGAAAAAGTGGGTTTTCCACAGCTGCGTTCGGGATTTTGGACCTCTTGAAGACCACTACCTATTACTTGGTATTTGAGGTATCACCCGTTGCCAATTTAATAACTTTGATTCCTGCAGTTACGTGTAATATGTCTTATATGGAGAATCTAAAAGATCCAGAGTTCTTCACAGATAGAGTAGAAGCAGTAATCCAATTTTAGTTGGAAGCCTTAATGTAGTAGATATCCCTTGTTATTGTCATATACTGTAGAGCAGGGGTGCCCACACTTTTTCAGCTTGGGAGCTACTTTTAAAATGACCAAGTCAAAATGATCTACCTACATTAAAAATGCTAAACATATATTTATTTATATTGTGGCGAGCGCCACGGGAAGCGAATGGATAGAGAACACCAACGAGTCAGAGACGGGAGTATGTTTTATGTTGTCCTGTGCCACATACACCGCAAGACCCCAGGTACAACTTTTATTACCAGGAAACTACCACCCGTTAACCACAACACACCGGGCCCCCCCCTCCGGGACATAACTCTCACCCATGGTGGCAAAACACACAAAACATGAACACGCATAATTAAACACCACTCACGGACAAGTCTGCGCGGACAAGTCTGCGCACTCTTGGTTCTTACTTGGTTCTTACTTGGTCCAGCTTCCCCACTCATTTTTATACCCTTTCTTTAGCAGAATTGTATAAATTGGAAGGCTAACTAGCTAATCAGCTCGCGGTGATTTGCAGCTGGCGGGGTTGACCGCGCATGCGTGGTGAACCGCGTGTTAGGAAAGATGAGATCTCAGACTGGCTGACCTGTACGTCAATCAAGTGGCAAATGCCATAGTGAGGATGGATGATAGGCTAACTTTTAATAAAAAATATATATTTTTTTTCAATGCCATGCGATCTACCCACACTACCTTTGCGATCGACCGGTCGATCGCGATCGACGTAATGGGCACCCCTGCTGTAGAGAATACCTCATTTTGTGTTTGTTTGACCTTATCCATCATCCCTACCGCCCATTCTTAGCAGACTTTCTCTCTTAATTCTACGTCCGTTGCTATGAGCTTCTAATAAGGACACAGATGGGCTTTCGTTTCAGTGTGTCTTGTGCGTTGGTATCAAGCCCTGGACTGAGACCAGGCTGACATGTCCTTGCAATGCCCTGATCCTCTCAGAGACGAAACCACACACACATTGCCACAGACACAGATTGTATTGAAATAGACACCTGAAAGTAACTTGGCAAAAACAAATTGCCTCATAGTGTTTTGGTCCTGAATCTTTGTTTTTCATATTATTTCACGTGGCTGTTTGACTTGGCAGTCTGGTCAGGATTTAGGCTTTTCTTATTGCTGAGATAATGGGAGTGGGAGTCATGGCGAACAAAATGACTTATAGTATGACTGTTACTGATTCTGAATACTTGAACAAGCATTGAGAGAGACTGTAAGCGGGCAGCTGTGGCTCAGGAGGTGGAGGTCGTCCACCAGTTACTGGTTCGATCCCCGGCCTCTGCAGTCAGCATGTCAAAGTGTCCTTGGGCAAGATACTGAACCCCAAATTGCTCCCGATGTCCAATGGAGTGTGTGAGTGTGTGTGAATGGTTATCACTGATGAGCATGTGGCACCTTGTATGGTAGCCTCTGACTCTGTATGAATGTGTGTGAATGCTGTTGTGTTGTAAAGCGCTTTGAGTGATCACAGAGATTGGAAAAGCGCTATATATATATATGCAGAGAATGTACCATTTATTACAATAGCAACAGTGATTATAATAGCGCCTGATCAATCATATGATCAGAATAACTCAGTAGAGCAGTCTTCTGGATGGTGGTCTCTTTAGGTATGCACTTATAGGCTGCTATACATTCTATTTGTGTAGGTCATGAATGAGAACCATTGTGGATGGCACAGCAGTTCCAGGAGGTCATACTGTCGTCTGTGCTAACACAATGTAATCTGAGTTTCATGCTGTCAAAAAGTGCTGATGTCCATGCCGACAAATGTCCATCCAAAATGACTTATTTTACAATGTATGACGATTCTAAATGTGTGATGCCCTCAATACAAACCTGGACAAACAGTGAGACCCCTGCAGGAAATGTCTCCACATGCACATGTCCGTACAAGTCCAAGATAAGTTGACAGAATAGATGCTTATCTCACATTTCCTCTCCACTATCTTTTTGTGTTTTGGTAGCCGAAGCACCTCCTGCATCCAGAAAGCGAGTCCAACTCCCATCAACATATTCATTCATGTATTTGCTCACTCTTTGTGGTTAGCTGCCCACTCTTGGACAGTGTGGTGAGGACTGCACGTTCACCTCCACAATGGTAACACTGGTACTGGTACTGCTGAACTGAGCAGGGTGCTTTCTCTCTACCCTGTGGCAGTATGGTGTCTTTGTTTTGAAAGACACTGTAGCTTTTGAAAGAGGAGGCAACACAGTCTTCTTACAAATAAAAGTTGAATTTGTAAGCATAAAACACACACTTGCTCAATTCAACACACTCTTTACTGCAGCAGCCTTACATGGTCTGGTGCGACCAGTTGCTCATGGTGGCTAATGTTGGATATGTTAGTGAACTTTAGATAGATATTGCTGTATGACTGATTTTTGTTAGTTTGCTGACATTACTAGCATTATTAGCCATTATTGTCACTCTGTCGGTTGACATACAGTAGTTTCCCCATCCTTTGGCAGCCACAGTTTTCTCCCTAGGAAACTGCAATTTGGCATGGAGGTCAAGTGTGTCGGTAAGAAGGTGTGTTTGTGTCCTTGCCAATTGGAAAAAGGGGGTGGCGCATAACTTCTAAATGGATTGATGACCATGGCCATACTCATTAAGCATTTGTAGACTCTTGTGGGAGGCACCATTGCACTAAGCAGAGTGTTTGTGAGGTTGTGTGTGTGAATGCATGCACGCGTGGATGAATGTGCACTTGGTCGCAGCATCGCAAATGTGCGCTTGTTTCAACCTGCATTGAATAATTTTTTGGGAAGTGACATTGGCTTGGAGTTCAACATTGCCATATTATATTATCACATTTTAAGTTGATATGGCCAAAACATTAGCCAACAGTTGCCTATTTACACATGCAGTAGAGCAACATTATCATTATATTTGGAGTCGTGTTTATGTACACCTTGTTTCTCCTTTTAGCTCTGTTTTTGTTCTCCACCAACTCCTTAGAAAAAATATCTTTCTCTGTAGCCGCTACATGCTCCACTATGTTTACCAGCTATTCTCCAACTCGAACCAATATTGATTATATATTAAGTTAAGCAGGCAGTCAGCTTGTTAGTCCCACACAAACATTGAGATTCATTTCCAGGAGTCATTTTTGCAACGAGGATTATGCCAAATGTCTGCCTTGAGCTGATCGTAATGATAGATACTGCATGTATACCAATTTGTGAGAACCTTAATTCTCTTGATTGTAGAGTCACATTTGGTGAGACATAGACATTACTGTAGTGTTTGCAAAGGATTTCCCATCAGTCACTTGTGGCACAAGGCTGGGTTAAGTTCTCAAATAGTACCAAACAGAATCATGGGTAGACTGAAAAGCATGGAGGTAATGCAGTTCTGTTCTGTCGTATCTGAGTCTCTCTCACCATGGTAGTTCGAATGAATGGGCAAAATTCTTCCGACAGAATGCTTTCGCTGGAATTAGCACTTCACATACCAGCTACAGCAGGGGTGTCAAACTCATTTTCACCGAGGGTCACATCGGCATAATGGTTGCCCTCAAAGGGCCACTTTGTGGCAGTATAAATGTAGCTAAATGTAACTAAATGTAATGTAAAATAAATGCAACTACTCCTTCATGTTAAATAACTCTGGAATTTTATTATTCAACTTACAAATATTACATATTACAATATTTGCATAAATGTAAAAAGAAATTGCTGCACACAGCCTTGCAAGGGGATTGAACGTTGAACATTTGTCTGCATAAACACATTATTATCTCAGTTCACAACTATATTGGTGAAGTTGATGAGGAGATGCTGCCTGTCCTTTAACACACCACATGAATTCCCTCTCCACCATCCTCATCCATTGATCATGTTCTGAAAATAACAAACACAAAGCAAAATGCAAGCACAATCATTAAATTGCACACAGTTGAACTATTGTTGTTCTTGGTTGAAATATATTTTATTATATTTTAATTAGCTTTTTAAAAATGCTTACCTATGTGTTTTCTGACTAGATGTCTGACACCTTTTTTCCATGGCCAGTGTGTCAATGTCTGGTTTTAGGTCTTGTGCTGAGACAATCCGTAGAACAGCATGGAGGTTGTCATCAGTGATGCGTGATCTGTGCTTGGTCTTAGATTCATGATTGAAAACATCTGCTCGCACAGATAGGTGCTCCCAAACATAGACAGAACAAGGGCAGCATGAAGTCGAAGCTGTGGCATCAAACCAGGGGGCAGTTGATGGTAAAAATCCTGGATTGCGGCATCCTGGAACTTTGTCCTCAGGCCACTATCGCTCTGAAGCTATATTAACTCCATCTGAAGATGTTGGGGTGCAGTGCAGACGTCGGTGGTGAAAGGATTGGCAAAGATGGCAAAGCCTGAGTGCTGTGCTCTAAAGTCAGAGAAGCGCCAATCAAACTCATCCATTAACCGGCAGTTAATGGCAGTTTGGTAGCTAGCTGAGTACATGAAAAAGTACCAGGAAATGTGGCTGAGATGCTCTGACAAACAGGAAAGTGGGCAAGATTGTCCTGTTTCACTTGGTACATCCATAGGTCAAGTTTACGCTGGAAAGCCATGATCATTTCGGACATCTGCGTGATGACTTGTTTGCGTCCCTGCAGCTTCTGATTCAATTGGGCGAGATGCTCAGTTATGTCACACAACATAGCAAAGTCACACAGCCAGTTTGGGTCTGACAGTTCAGACAAGGGTTTTCCTTTACTCTGCATGAAAAGAGCAATATCTTCCCTAAGCTCAAAAAATCGTTTGAGGACTTTGCTCCTACTCAGCCACCGTACGTCTGTATGGTACGGCACGTCGCCGTGCTCCGATCCCATCTCCTGCAAGAACAGCTGGAACTGACGATGATTTAGGCCACGCGCCCGAATGAAGTTCACTGTTTTCATGACTGTGGTCACTATATCATTCATCTCCAGCACCTTCCCACACAAAGCTTCTTGATGGATAATGCAATGATACGTTATCAGAGGCGTGTGACAGTTACTTTTTTGCATTTTATCCTTCATTAGTCCAACAAAGCCCGCTTTACCTCCACACATTGAGGTGCACCGTCTGTAGGTAATCCCACCAACTTTTCCCAGGGCAATGCGTTTTTACTTACGGACTTCTCCACCGCATCAAAAATGTCTCGTCCTGTTGTTGTCCCATGCATGGCAGCTATATCCAACAGCTCCTCAGTGACAGAAAGGTCCGACTTGACGCCTCTAATAAAAATGGATAGCTGCGCTGTATCCGTGTTGTCCGTGCTTTCATCAAGAGCTAATGAAAAAGCTATGTAGCTACGTGTCTCTTTGGCCAGCTGTGTTGCCAGGTTTCCTGCTAGTTCCTTAACTTGGTCCACAATGGTGTTTCTTGATAAACTGACATTTTTAAAAGTCTGTATCTGGTCGGGACACACCTGCTCACAGAACTTCAGCATGCACTGCTTCAAAAATGCACCCTCTGAAAAAGACTTTGCAGCGCGGGCAATTTCTTCAGCCACAATAAAGCTAGCTTTCACTGCAGCATTGTTTTTGGTTGTGGCTCTCTTGAACATATCCTGCTGCGATCGCAATTTGCCTTTTAATTCTTGCATTATTTGTTGTTTTTCTTGAAGACTCACTTTGGCATACTTAGCTCCGTGTTTGGTGTCAAAATGCCGACGTAGATTGAACTTTTTGACAACCGCCACTGCCTCATAACACAAAAGACATACAGGTTTTTCTCCTTGAAGCACAAACATATATTCGCCTTCCCATCTTTCTTGAAACAGCCTTCCATCTGCATCAATTTTTCTCTTTCTGGACATTTTGGGATCATTGGATATTTCTTAATTCGGAAAATGGCACTGATGTGAAAACACTGCAATCACGGGTAACATGATCGGCATGCATTATGGCAAATGTAGTTTATGGTCAATGCACCCTTTTGAATTATTTATTATAAGATAATCAGACCTTTTAAGCTCTCGCGGGCCACATAAAATGACGTGGCGGGCCACATTTGGCCCGCGGGCCTTGAGTTTGACACGTATGAGCTACAGTCACACACACCTTCTCCTGTGTCCAGGTGGAGTGTGTCTATGTGGGTTTGATGGTAACAGGAACGTGCCCCGACCTGCAGCTCAGCCAATCTGACCGGCAACCCTTCCAAAACAGTTCTCAACACGTCCGGCCGGCCCACCACGTCTAGCTAAATCTGACTCACTCCCCCACCACACATCACACATTGTTCAGTCCTTCGCAGGGCGGCATGTCACATACACAAAATTAAAGCATTCAACTTTGAAAGCTAATTTAAAGGAGACTTTCAAGCTGAGAGGTAAATATTTTCAGGTCTATCCAATCTTTACGTGGGTGGGTTTCTGTGAGTGATGGCGGAAGGCGGCAAGGTAGGCAAACAAAGGAAGTTTAGAGAGGTGAAGTGAGTCTGAGGTGTGGCATAGATGCCTGCAGCTGTCATGCTGCATTGTACGTACGCTAAAGTTTTGTCTCAAACTAGAGCAAAAATAATGTCTTGAAAGTCTTTAAAAGCTTTGTATGATTTTTTTTCTTAGCATTTTCCATCGCTTAATTAAAAATGTTCTGTGTTAAGCTTCTCTCCACATTCTATCTTCTCTTTCTCTGTCTACAGTTTTCTGTCAGTTTGCTGCTGCCTCAAGGTTTCATTTTGTCACAGCTATCTGAATCACTTAATATGTGTGACTTGTTCTGTGACATATGAATATAGTAGCATCGTTAATGGATTCTGAGGTCAAGTGAAGTTTGAGAGAGCCCAAAGGGGGCTTGGAGTGACCCTCAGTGACCCCTGACAATCTGCACATTGTGAGGGACACAACAAACCAGGATGCTATTTGTAGACTAATAAATGGGTCTGTTATTGTTATCTTGCCGATTTTCCCACCTGTCATATTGTGGTCATATGAGCTTCATTGATTATAAACAGTATAATGTACAACGTATAGATACTACATCGGTTGTCTATGGAATCCCCTGGTGTTTCCAGGTGTTGGGGAGTAGTTTTTGTCTTTGTTGGGTCAGTGATAATGATTTAAGCTGCAGTCTCTCTAATGGCCACTAGATGGTGAGTCCAGGCACACACTGACTGTACTGAAATTGATACTCTTTGGTAACTGGGGATAGCTACCGGCGAAAACAAAAGCGATATCTTCTTCCTGTTTTTGTTGCGCAATAGTTGCCACTTTAATCACACTTTTTTCATCACACACTAAAATAACGTACAAAAATGTGAACTCTAGTACAAATACACAAAAATCTAATGGTTTGGTATAACCTAAGCCATATATGTATACAATAGTAATGTTGATTCTGAGCAGAAACTGCAAACATGTCCTTTTTGTCTCTGCTGCAGGTGACTATAGCAGCTTGGCCTGCCTGTGATTATGGTTTGGACCTGGAGGACTGCACCATTTTTTATACAGAGGAAAGACTAGAAGCCCCTTTGGCTCCTGCAGCTTATATATAAAATGTACCATTTGAGGATCTTGTCAAGCATCTTTTTTGGAACGTGTCTGGGAATTTTCATCAAAGACTTCCATCTGTGACTTCTGTTTTGGATTGGATTGTAGGATTGTTCCAGCAGTTTGACGGCTTTATGTCTCAGTCAGTCATTGAAATCTAGACTGCTCCAGTCGCTCTCCTGAGAAGGTTTCCACAACTACTCAACTTCAATTTGAGGAACCTCTCAGTGCCTTCATTCCAGGTTTACGTCTTCCAGGGATTTTATCAAATATTTTTGCCAATGAGATACATTATTTGTTGAACTCCAGTTTTGGGTACTTTTGTATCACAGTTACTAAAGGCACTGACAGACACAATTTTTGGTCAACAACTGCACCTTGAAAATCTGACAACACTGTGTCACCCGGACTTGTCCGCTATCCAATCCATCAACAGTCATGGAGTCTGTGGCAGCTAGAATGGCCATGGTGACTGACTCCCCCAACCTGTCGCTGAGGTCCAGGACTACCGTGGCGACAGATGGCGACTCTTACATGAGCACTGCCAGCCTCCCCTGCAGCCACTTCCTGTCTGCCAATGTCATCAATGTTGGTAAGTGATTGTGAGCTGCGAGAAGCCTGTGCATGGTGATGAGTGCTTGTGTTGTTAATGAAGAATGACGAAGTGCCGGGAATCTGCCTGTAAGTGTGAACGTGTTCCGTCTCATTGAGTTGTCTCTGGTCTCTGCTGTCTTGTGGCGTGTAGTGCTGTTTAACTTAAAGCATATTGTTGGTTTGCTGAAAACAATGTGTGTTTTGCCTGTCTTTATTTCAATGAGTTAGGAATTTGAACATCTGTTAATCTAATTGATTAACATGGAACAGACTTTGACTGACACATTTCTTAGATTTTTTCATTATCTGGATTTTCTGCAGTCTTATGTGTGCAAATAAAACCAAACTGTATTTCAGTTGCAGAATGGTTTTATTTTATTAAAATGCATCCGGGATATAGGACATGTAACTATCTGTGCCACTTTACTCCTCTTTACTCCTGTGATAATGATAGCCGAGGTGACACTGAAATCAGCTGTTGTATTTCTTAACAAACCATTTGAGCTCATGTGGTCTTAATGAAAGCATAACGTGCTGGTGTGAGTTTATCTGACCCGGCTCAATTCAAAGTGCCCACATCTCCTTCATAGTCCATCACTGTCAGTGTAAAACAGTATATGTTCGTGTTACCTGATAGAGCCAAATATTCAATATTCAAATCCAGACTGCTGCGCCCCAGGAACTCATTTTGTGAATATGAGTAGAGAGAATTCATGAGTTGTTTTCTACTTGCATTTACTGCTCACACATATATCTATATCAATAGCTGCCAACAAAATGATATAATGTTTTAACCTGAATTGATATAATGAAATAATATAATTTGAACATCACCTTAAAAACATACAAAAGAAGAGTGTAAGTGTGAAGAGTGTAAATACAGGCTGTGTTAATGGTCCTGGTGGAAAAATAAAAGGTAGTATGTAATGGGAGGAGGCTCAGATGAATGTAAAGTTGGTCTATCACGAAAAATGAGAAAGCTACGGACTAAAACAGGCCATAATGAAAAAGAGATCATTATGAGAGTGTCTGTGATGGGAGGAGGTCCAGATTCAAATAGATTTAGTTTTAAATATGTTACAACATGGAAAAGCTCCCTTGTCCCCTTGGAAGGTATTTTTGACACGGTCCCTAACTTGAGCTCCTCAGTTTCAAGTTTACAGTATTAGGCTTCAACATCTGATCCTGAGGTAAGAATAGCAGCTGTTGAATGGAATAATACTGCAAACATTCAGAGGTTTTCCAGACTTCTCAGAGTGCATTATCTGTGCATATCCAAATGTATTCATACCCCTATAGGACACACAGAAGCATATAAACAAACTGTAGATAACCAAACCAAGCCAGGGTTTACTAATAGAATGAATTTCTGCTGGCTGTACAAAACTCCAGAATTACTGTATTTCATGGAAAACTGTTTAATTCAGCATCCTTTTTACAACTTGAAATAATGTCATTGTAGTTGGCATTTGAAGGTTTAAAGCATTACACTTGTATTATGTTGCTGCTACAAGTACTTACTGGACTGCTGCCATTGGAGTAGATGGGAAAACAAACCCCGAGGTGTCGCGGTGGTTGTCCTTTGAATAAGCATAAGTTAGCATTAGCATTAGTTCATGGGCATTTTAGTACCGTGCAGTCGAGGCAGTAAGACCCACAGCCATCAGGTACAACCTTCTTTTCCACAGGGTGCTCTCCCGCTCTCAATGCTGGTCGTGAACTGTGGTCCGTATGAAACGGAAGTGTGTTTTCTGCATATTCCTCTCTCTGTGTGTATAAGCTCTCTTATTGATTCTCTGGTCCCTGAAAATATTAGCTGATGTTGAGAAAAGTCAGAGTCGCCGTTGAATCGAACTGCGTTTCAAGCATTAAACCTTTTCAGAAAGTGATTAACAGCGAGAGTTTGCTGCTGCCAGTAGTCTGCTGTAACAGTGGGATGTCTGTTATACGACTGATGTAATATCATGTGCTTTTCCATTTAGCGTCAGTCACTCGGCAAGTTTCCAAAAAGCTAATTTTCAAGCAAAAATATATTTTCATGTCACAGAGTTGAATACAACAAAGAAAATTAAAGAATTGCAAAGGTCAAGAAGCAGCACGTCTGTTTCTAAACAGGCTGATTTCATTCCTCCACAGACCTGCAGAGCTGCTGGGGTGGCTCGGCTTTATTTGTCTGCATGGTTGAAAAGGACACAAATGTCATTCATCAGCAGAGAGTTTTTGTGCAAAGCTGTGCTGCATGAACAAAACACCTTTACAACCTAAACCTTTACAATTACATTTCTTCTTGTGTTCTTAGGATGAAGACACACTGGACAATATCAGTAACATTGAGTGAGCAGAGTAGCTAAAATCAATAACAATTAATGTTATTGATTATGACTTCTGAAGAAAGAATCTCGACCACAATAACTGTCTGAACACTCTAATGGCATAACATTTATTTCCACACATAAGAAAATAAATGAAATAAATTAACAAACAAATAAATAAAAAACTAAATTGATATAAATTAATTAATTAATGTTTAACACAAACATACAAACAGATATTATTATTCATTTCCAAATGATTTAGTTTTTCTTGTTGAAAATTATAAATGTATTTAGCTTTTTTTATTTCCCATATCGCCTTTGGGCCTCTATACCTGACACTTTGATGTTGTCGAGTGTAATGAGGTCACTAGCAGGGCTGGAAATGTCACTTTCAGTCTTATTTCCTATGTCTAAGAGAGGCTCGTCTGTAGCTGGGGGTTAATAGATAAAGATACATTTATATACTGTATATATATATTGCATGGCTCACAAAACTCATGCACAATGCCTCGTGCAAAACAATGTAAATGATGTAACAAAGCTGTACAGATGAGAATATTCTATAGATATTTTGAGAGGGATCCACTTTTCCAGTGTGATTGAATTTGGATGCATTGTGGGTGTTGAATATCCATGATTTCCACTGTATTCTATTGTGCGGCCATGTGCTCTGCTACAACCTGCAGTGAGTCCTCCAGGCATGTGCCGCTTGGATGTGTATGGAGGAATGGAGTATGAAGTGAAATGGGGGCCTCGCTGCAGGCAGAGGTTTGCTTGCAGCAGTTGTTGTCAGCCACAGATGGATAGAGAGGGTCAAAAGGAGTCAAGTACTTGTCGATGGCTGGTCGGTTATTGGTCACTTATTTGTTTTCTTGCGGTGTTAAACCCAATTAGCTCAAATAGGTATTGATGGGGACTGATGCACACCAGTGAAGCAAAGACCGATGGAGTCCTGATGGAATGTCGAGGCTGGAGATTCTCCCTCTGGGGTGGTAGCTCTACAATGACTTAATTCATGTGCACAAATTAGTCATTTTGTTCTCAAACGACTCAAATGAATTACATGGATAGTACTGTATAGCCTGATACGTGCAAACACTACAGTGAAATTTGTCAGGCCATGGACACTCGAACGTAAGTGAGCTGGTTTCAGATGCCAGAGTCAGCTGCTGTGCAAAGAAAATCAGCTCAGCAGAGGCTATCTCAGGTTATCTGCTCTCTGCTTTCATCCTCCAGATGATGTGCATTTCTTACAGCCGGTTGATTAAACACACAGGGTTTAGACAGACTGCATCTCAGACGTTTTTTTCTCATGCGTGACAGAACATATAAGCTTCAATTTTCAATAATCCAGCCGGCTACACAGGCCGTGTTACAGCTTGCTCGTGGGGGTGGACGTGGTGTCTTTGGGGCTTCCATAGTAAGTCCTGCCAAAAGGCATCTTCCATAGCAAAGCACTGAATGACATTGAAAAACAAAAATAACTCAAGCAGCTAGTAGTGTTTAACAGTAGCATTTAAACAGCTGTGGTTCTTTTTGATGGATATTTCCTTGCCTTCACATGGCTGCAGGTATATTGTGCTACAAGTCAGAAGTTGCAGGAATGCTGTGTACATTATTATAGCATTTGGACGGTCAAAACAAAGCACAGTCGCACTCGTTTCAACCCTCCAGTAGCTGATACAATGCTGTATGCAAGAGACTTCCATGGAAGCCCTAAACCGGAGAAAATCCACTCAGCAACCAGCAAGCGCTTCCAGCAGAGGGGAGGAACTCATGTGTGTGAATAAATGTGTGTGAATGACGGATGGAGGAAAACAGTTGCTGTGTTTACCTAAAGCCCAACCCTCCAATTTAATCTCAGCTGCAGACTGGTGCTGCCTTCAGACACAATTAGAAACCATCTGCTCATCTGATCGCATCTATATTTGCTGTCATTAGTATTTTGTATTACATTCTGCTCTCGAAAATACAATCAAATATTGTGTTAAAACAGAAAAGAGAAACCATCTGTGAAGTCCCAGGGGGAATGGAGGGCTGTCAGTCAAAGTGCTGTGTGTGTGTGTATGAGTAATTATGATAATGATGATTCTGTGTATTGATTCACAAAGATGAGCCAACGCGAATAAACAGGCGACACATTTCGGTTTTTAACCAATAATATGGCCACCATAATGCACGGCTACGTGTGACAATGAAGGAATCTTTCAAAATGTAAAATGAAGTTTAGCACCGAGGAAGATCATTTTAAATTTTACACAGTATCTTCTTACTTTCCCTTGATAAGAGCTGTGCTATCGTTTCGAATGTAAACATGATGGCAGCTTCGGAACAATGTCCGTTAGCTTTCGGGATAACGGGCTGTCGGACATATGGGCTTTTGATAATCGGATGAAGGTCTGTGTACAGAAACGTCATTTTTAAGATCTCTCACTGCGAGTTTAGAGTCTTTTGTTCAATATTGTCGACCCTCTGTCTTATCTTGTCGATCTACAGGTGTGCAGGAGTTCTGCTCTTTAGATTTAAATTATGTTGAAATCAATCTGTGGGACAGGAGTTCAGATCGAGAACTCCTTGCAATATTTATTAAACTAATGCAAATAATGTGTCTTATGACAATCATCAACTGTAGCTGAGAAAACACTGTCTTTCATATATAATCACATTACCAGATGTTAAACACGGAGTGTCTGTTTTCATGTTTATTGCACGTCTAGTTAACATAGTAAACACGATTTAATCACAAGGAGCTGGGATTCTTAATAATGTCCTGCATTCCCCACTTTCTGTTACGGCCAAATAAAAGATATGATACCTCTGAATGTATTGTGTGTGTAGCACGGCCTTATACATCTTCTTCCTCTGTGCCATCGTTGTTAAAAACACATCCATGAGCCACACTGTTGCACTGGGTGACATGTTCCTTCATTACCAACAACTCACACTCTTATTTTCACTCAATCCCAAATCTCAAATGTGGACTAAGCCATTGCTGAAAATATTCCCCAACAAATGCAATATTTCTTACTGTTGAGTAAGATTCGATAAAAACTACAGTCACCAGCTGTTTTAGAAGCCTTTATAAAAATATAAGAAATATATAAATAAATATAAAATATAAATGAAGCAGACGTGATTGGAAGGTCAATGGTTTTAGGTCTGAATTTGTCAACCAAAAATCTTCAGAAGACTGCAAAACTAACAAGTGGAGAGAAAGTTCATGCGCTGAACATAAAAAGTGTACTGTGAAGTTAGGGTGCTGTGGTCACTTCAGACCTGCAGAGGAGACTTTGGAAGATTTGCAGGGCAGCAGCATCTTCTCCTGGAGCTGTTTGGGGGAAAGTTCAGGGAGTATTTTCTCTTAGATCAGATCCTGTTCACCTACGAGAACTGCTCCTGGAAGATCAACGTTTTCATTTATGTTGGAATGCTGCAATACCAGCAGTGGGCAGCTATGTGATTTATTCATCTTATATACAAATACAGTATATATATATATATATAGATATACTTTGTCCTGAATGGCTAGAATTGTTATTGTTGTGATTGTTATGATTATTTTTAAAGACCAGACAGCTCTGAGTCAGCAGCCTCATTAAGTTCCAGCTGTTAGACAATAGCTTCTATTCAAGGGTGAAATCTTTTGTCGAAGATTAGGGGGATCAACCCAACTCAGTTTAACCCAAATTAAGCACGTTTTGAAAAGGCCACAGACATAAAACCTTGGATCATTGCTTGTAATGTATGTTCTGAGGTGTTTATGTTTTGAGATGTCAGCCTTTCTTTTTCAACAGATTCAAACGCTTTACTTTACTTGGTATATTCGTCTATTTATGTTTGCACTTTATTAAATGTGTTTCATGTAATGTTTGGTTTGGATGTAGCACATTTCTGTATGTGAGCCGATGCGCTCACACAGGGAAACCACAGGGGGAGAAATGAGACAGGGAGCGTTCTTTACGAGTGTGAGACAGTTTATTAATTAGAGGCGGCTTGGACGTCTCGGTCTCGGTCTCCGTCTCCGTCTCCTTCCGTCCGCTCGGTCTCTCCACCATGAGCCCAGCCTACTGCAAGACAGAACCAGGTCATCGGCGTGCTTTTATTGTGCGACTAATTACTTGATTCCATCCAGCTGCCTGGCCTCCAGCTGAGCCACTCCCATCTCCTCCCTAGCAGCCAACCTCCACACCACACTGCCACATACCCCTACCGCCCGACTCAGGCCGGGAGCCCACCGGCCGCAAGCTGACTCCCCCTCCCCTCCGCCGAACGCGAGAGAAAGTCAGCCACAACCATCTGGTTACCCGGCCTGTGGATCACCTTGAAGTTAAACGGCTGTAACGCCAGATACCAACGAGTGATCCGGGCATTGGCATCCTTCATGCGGTGGAGCCACTGGAGCGGGGCATGGTCCGACCAGAGGGTGAAAGAGCGTCCCAGGAGATAATAACGCAGGGCGCCGACCGCCCACCGTATGGCGAGGCACTCTTTTTCCACCGTACTGTAGTTCACCTCCCGCTGAGCCAGCTTCCGGCTAATGTACAGTACGGGGCGGTCGACCCCCTCCACCTCCTGGGACAAAACGGCCCCCAGCCCGCTGTTCGAGGCGTCGGTCTGTAAAACAAACGGGAGAGCAAAGTTAGGGGAAAACAGGAGCGGCTCCCCACAGAGAGCTTGCTTTACCCTCTCAAACGCCCGCAGACACTGCTCCGTCCACTGGACCGGATCTGAGGCACCCTTTCGGGTCAGGTCGGTCAGGGGGCTGGTGAGCTCTGAAAACCCCGGAATGAACCGCCGGTAATAGCCCGCCAGCCCCATAAACCTCCTGACCTCCTTTTTTGTCTTGGGAGCCGGACAGGCGGCAATGGCCGCGATCTTCTCCAGCTGCGGCCGCACCTGCCCGCCCCCCAAGTGGTACCCCAGATACCGTACCTCCCTCCGTCCAACTGCACACTTCCTCGGGTTAGCCGTGAGCCCCGCTCTCCTCAGGGACTCGAGCACTGCCCCCACCTGCTGCATATGCTGCTCCCACGTCTCGCTGTGGATGATGACGTCATCCAGGTAGGCAGCAGCATATGCCGAGTGTGGCCGCAGCACCCGGTCCATGAGCCGCTGGAACGTGGCGGGGGCTCCAAATAACCCGAACGGAAGCGTCACGAATTGGTACAAGCCGTACGGTGTGGAGAAAGCCGTTTTTTCCTTAGACTCTGGAGACAGGGGAATCTGCCAGTAGCCCTTGGTCAAATCCAGTGTCGTATAAAAACGAGCCGTGCCTAGCCGATCCAGGAGTTCGTCGACCCGGGGCATTGGGTAAGCATCGAATTTGGACACCTCATTCACCCTGCGATAGTCCACACAGAACCGTACTGACCCATCGGTCTTGCGCACCAGAACGACGGGACAGCACCAGTCACTGTTGGACTCTTCTATTACGCCCATCTCCAGCATAGCCTGAAGCTCTGCCTGAACAATTTTCCTCTTGTGTTCAGGCAGTC
Source organism: Bovichtus diacanthus (assembly GCA_943590825.1). Lineage (NCBI taxonomy): Eukaryota > Metazoa > Chordata > Actinopteri > Perciformes > Bovichtidae > Bovichtus > Bovichtus diacanthus. The sequence continues at coordinate 46,365 of CALSBV010012144.1, forward strand.
GATAGGGCCGTGAGCGCACCGTCACGCCCGGGGGCGTCTCTATGTGGTGGTGTGCGAGCGTGGTGCGCCCGGGCAGGGGGGAGAACACATCGGCAAACAGCCTTTGCAACGCGGCAACGTCTGCCCTCTGACTCGGTGAAAGATGGTTGTCACAAGGGACCGGGGCTGATTTGTCCGTCTTTTCTATCTCCGGTCCCAACTCATCTTTCTCCATCACCGTAGTAACCAGAGAGGCAGAAGCCACCTCCCTCCATTCTTTTAGGAGATTGAGGTGGTAAATCTGTGCCGCTCCCCCCCTGTCCGAACGCACCACCTCGTAATTGACGTCCCCCACTCGCCGTGTGACCACAAAGGGCCCTTGCCACTTTGCGAGTAATTTGGAGCTGGTGGTCGGGAGCAATACAAGCACTTTATCTCCCGGTGTAAATTGACGCAGTCGCGACCCTCTGTTATACAGGCGCTGCTGACGCTCCTGAGCCTGGAGCAAATTCTCCCGTGATAGCTGACCCAGTGAATGGAGTTTTGCTCTCAGGTCCAGCACGTACTGAATTTCGCTTTTGCTGGTGCTCGGACCCTCCTGCCAGTTTTCTTTTATCAGGTCCAACACACCCCGTGGCTTCCTGCCAAACAATAATTCAAAGGGAGAAAATCCCGTGGAGGCCTGGGGAACCTCCCGCACTGCGAACAACAGAGGGTCTAACCATTTATCCCAATTACGGCTGTCCTCGTGAACGAACTTACGCACCATGTTCTTAAGCGTTTTGTTAAACCGCTCCACCAGCCCGTCTGTCTGTGGATGATAGACACTACTCCGGATGGAGCGGACGCCCAGTAGTGCGTACAGTTCGCGTAACGTGCGTGACATAAAGGACGTGCCCTGGTCAGTTAAGATCTCTTTCGGGATCCCAACTCGGGAGATCACGTGAAACAGTGCCTGCGCCACGCTCTTAGCCGAGATAGTGCGCAGCGGCACTGCTTCGGGATATCGTGTTGCGTAATCCACGAGAACTAACACAAAGCGATATCCCCGTGCACTCCGGTCTAATGGCCCGATGAGGTCCATGCCAATTCTTTCGAATGGTACCTCAATCAATGGCAACGGGCGCAACGGCGCTTTTGGGGTGGCCGGCGGGTTAACCAGCTGACATTCGCGGCAGGACGCACACCACCGCTTCACGTCCGCGCGAATGCCCGGCCAATAAAATCGGGCCATGATCCGGTTCAGTGTCTTTTCATACCCTAGGTGACCGGACATGGGGTTGTGATGAGCCGCCTGGAAAATCATTTCCCGACGGCTGCTCGGCACCAACAACTGGGTGTTTTCCTCCCCCGTTTGTGTATCGCGGCTCACCCGGTACAACCTGTCCCTAATCACCGCGAAGTGCGGGTGAGTGAGTGGTGCGTTCGGGTGCAGTGGGGAACCATCAATACTTACGACCTGGTCGAAAGCATGACGGAGGGTTTCATCCCGGGACTGTTCGAGGGGGAAGTCCTCCACTGGACGCACCGGGTGGGACGGGGAAGCCTCATCCCGAGCCTCCCCCTCGAAGGGCCCCGCCTCCTCCGAGTCCCCACTCAACACCTCACACAACTCACATGCCCCCACTGCACGGGAACGCACCCCCATAGCCTTCCCCACTAGCCTATGGAACCCCGGCCAATTCGTTCCCAGAATTAGGGGGTGCGTAAGGCGAGTACTAACTCCAGCCTTAACCCTATGTTTTTTTCCCTTGAAGGAAATGGTAATAGTCACCACCGGGTACTCGTGAATATCACCATGCACACACCTCACCCTCACCCACAATGCCTCCACCAATGCCCCGGGCCGAACCAAGCGCTGGTGGATCATGGTTTGAGTACAACCAGTGTCCAACAGAGCCTGGTGTATACCCCCCTGTATACATACTGGTACGCGGTATGTCCCCTCCGGACCGGGGGAGGAGTCTGGCGGTCCCGCAACCCGGACCAACTGTCCGACCTCCATGAGTGGGCACTCACGCCGGAAGTGGCCGGGTCGCCCGCACCGCCAGCAATCCTGCCCCGGCGTTTGAGGACCCCCTCCGGGTGCCCGAGGACCAGACCCGTCGACTGGGCCCTGTGGAGAGACAGAAGGGATATTAGGGGGGTTGGGGTTTGGCTGCTGCCGTGGCACCGGCAGACTGTGGGCCGCCAGCTGTGCCCCCCCAGACAGCAGGGGTAGCAGCCGCAACCCCCACTCCTCCCTCGGCCACCCGCACGCTGCCGCCGTGCCCTCGAAGATGTCCAGGTACGCCTCCGGGTCATCCTCGGCGGTCATCCTCAGCATGGCGACGTGCGGCGGTCGGGCGGGGCTTGTCGCAAACTCCCTCTCCCGAGTGGCCGGTCGCTGCAGCAGCTCCCGCAGGAGAGCACGGTCCTCGTGCTGCGCCACCACGATCTCGGTGAGAGCCTGGGTCTGTTGCCGCTGTAGGGCGGCCGTGCCTTCCTGCATCGCAGCGAGGAGCTGCAGTGCCTGCTCCAGCGGACTTGGTGGCACTCCTCCCTCGGACATGGTCCCTGTTCAGGCGCCAATATGTGAGCCGATGCGCTCACACAGGGAAACCACAGGGGGAGAAATGAGACAGGGAGCGTTTTACGAGTGTGAGACAGTTTATTAATTAGAGGCGGCTTGGACGTTCCTGTCTCCGTCTCGGTCTCCGTCTCGGTCTCGGTCTCGGTCTCAGTCTCGGTCTCGGTCTCAGTCTCCGTCTCGGTCTCCGTCTCCTTCCGTCCGCTCGGTCTCTCCACCATGAGCCCAGCCTACTGCAAGACAGAACCAGGTCATCGGCGTGCTTTTATTGTGCGACTAATTACCTGATTCCATCCAGCTGCCTGGCCTCCAGCTGAGCCACTCCCATCTCCTCCCTAGCAGCCAACCTCCACACCCCACTGCCACACTGTATTTCTTAATTTTTGGGGAAGGGCATTCTCTAAAAAGTTGAATGATAATACCAACATTTTAGTTCTGTTTTTTGTATACTATCCCAAATGATACTTTGCACATGTTGATCACCATGGTATCATGTGGGAGAAAGACTGAAATGTTGCCGTTCGGCTGATACAGATCTAACGAGTATTGAGTAGCTGATGTATTCGTCCAGCTCTCAATCTTACAGCCCAGGAGCCAAACAAACAACCTCTGAGCAGATCAAACTGTTGATAATGCTCATCACCTTCAGTTAACACAGTGCCCACACAACAGTTAAGCTGTACAAACAGCAGAGGGACCTTTTTTGTTGTTATCCAGAATTTTTTTAAATTATATCCTACAGAGAGCTGAGGTCACGAACAAACTGAGGTGAGTTTAATGCAAAGATGCTGTGCAAAACACCGGAGACAGCCCTGGATGTATCTCAAAGCTCTTCCTCTGAGAAAATAAAGATTATTATTGCACTTCAGTGTTATTTTCATAAACAGACCATCTTTGATTTTTTCAGTATTCCGAATTTTGACATTTTTAATATTCCCTTCCTCATTTAAGTGTTAATTTTATCACAACGTGGGAAGATTGTATTATTTTTTATTAAGATTCAGCTCCGACATTTGATTAAGTAGATGATGTATGTTGTTTCTTTCCACTCTACAGTACACACACCAGAGGGGGGGCAGTGCGGCTCCCTCCTTTTTACACCCAGTTTCAGTCAGACACAATAATTTTCTGCAAAAGACAGACAGACAGAGCCTTAATGAAGTCATTACCTTGGCATCAGACTCTTTGTAAAGGAAAGATGATTTGAGCTGGGGGGGGGTTGCTGGATAAGGGAATTGTGTTCATGTGTAGATCTGGATTGATACAGATGGAAAGAAGAGGACAAAGGGTTTTGGTCTATGCCTGGGTTTAATGAAAGTGAGAATGCTTGTCTGTGTATATTTGATAATCCTATAGACTGCCGACCTGCCCAGGATGCATAGCACCTCCCGCCCAGATGCATGCTGGGACATACAGTAGGCTCCTGCCCCCTGCGACCCTGCACAGGATACCTGGTTTAGAACAGTGCTTCCCGACCTGGGTGTCAGAGTCCCAGGATAAATCCCAGGAATGTATCCATTTTTCCCCGACTATTGTGGCCATAAAAATTCACAATAACGATATGGTCGGGATATCTTGAGAACAATTTAAAAATAAATAATAATGCTTTCATTCAACTTTGTTTATTGTGCGTTTTGTGATGAAAATATGAGTGAAGGCTCTGTAACCATTACTGTACAAAAGCACACAAAAAGAACAATTACACTTATGGACAGGGAAAAGGCAACCAGATGAAAAAGCCAAAACGGAAAGAAATATAAATGATTTAAGAGGCACTGGATTACTTGCATGATATTATCATAGGTGTAACATTAACATGATATCAGTATTTCATTTTTTTCGCGTTACATCAATACAGGTATATTGCAACATCTCTAATATTTTTACAACATGAATGTATTTTTGCTAATCTATTTTAAGCCTGCCTCCCAACAGAAACTTGAATGGACCAATCAGATAGTTCACAAAGGAGCACACACAGCGTTGATGTTGTTCCTCTGGAAGCCAGTATAATGTCTGGTTATTCATATCTACACCTCGCTGAACGGGCTCAGTATGCTTCTAACAAAGTGCGGATGGGCCAGCTGTGCGAAGGTGTGAAACCTCTCTATAGCGACAAGCTTTTCACCCCACACTGAACTCTTACAGTTATAACCTGCGAGGGGCGAGAGAGTGGACAAGGTGGGATAACTAGCTGGGTAAAGCAGGTAACTGCATTCTGGCATACTAAAGATGTACACAACACAGCTTTGGAGAAACAATTGGATGAATTAAATGAGTATAATAAACCCAATCAGTTGCCTAATATCAGAGCAGGAAGAAGTACTGAGAACTTTTACCTAAATGAAAATAATAGTACCACAGTAAAGAAATACTCTGTTACAAGTAATTCCTGCATTAAAAATGTAACTTCAGTAAAAGTACAAAAGTATTACCATCAAAATATACTTTTAGCACCAAAATCCTCATTCTGCACAATGGCCAATTTCAGAATAATATTTATCATATTTTTGGATTATAATGATTGATGCATTTATGTGTTCATCACTTTAATGTTGCAGCTGGTAAAGGAGAAGCTTGCTTTTTCCCTCTAATAATACATGAAGAATTATTTATCGCTTATATTTTGTATTATTAATCTGAATCTTCAAAGTAACTGAATAAAATAAATGTAGCGCATTAAAATGTACAGTAGCAGGAAATTAAAATACTTAACTTTTTGAGTTGTGCTTTTGTATTTGTATGCTCTTTCTGCAGACATTTTCGAAATTGATCTGTAGTCAGCTCGCATGGCTACTTCCAAATATCCCCTCGTGTCCTTATGTGTGTGTGTGTGTGTGTGTGTGTGTGTGTGTGTGTGTGTATGTGTGTACATGCGCTTAAATACACCCCCACCCCCACAGGATGGCTCTCCTTACATTGACTCTCATTATCTATCCACAGCAATTAGCACCAATAGCACCTCTGGCTCGCTCGTTGCCATTTACCAACCGCCACACACGAGGCTAATGAATTATATAGCACACTGTAATGACAAAAACATATCCTTATGTGTATAAGATGGAGCGGCTGGTGGTAAGGTGGGAGCAGATATGAGGTGATAGGGAGGGGTAATGAAAATGATATCATACAATATTAATGAGCATGTTGAATGAGGCAGAGGGTGATGGTGATCTAACCTACATGCAACTTCAAAGGCTCCAGGGAAATTCTAGCAGAGGAGCATGTTACTGTGTTTGTGTATTATGTGTGAATGTACAGTATGTATTAAATGCTGTAATGTGTAGAGCAGTAATTTATAAGATTTAGGTGGGATTGGAGCAAAAGCTATAATTTTTTACATTTAAAGGCAAACGCCACTCCTTTTATACATGAAGAGCAGTTCACCCATTATGAGAGACCATAACCCTGAGGATGTCTCAGACTGGGTAATAGCAAAAGCTGCATTAAGATCGCACACATTACACACACTGCTGTTTTCACACAGTTGTTGCATTTGATAAGAGATAGCCTGTTAATTACTGTAATTAATCATGGTTTCATGGGGTCACTTTTTACAAATGATGTAAATTTGCATCAAATGTTACACATAAACATGTCAATGTTAACTTGTTGTGTTTTGTTTTCAAATACATAGCACTTAAATGTCAAAAGTATCTGTTTTGCGTAAGAGATGGGAGTTACAAAATATGCACACTTTGCTTGAGCAGAATCATTTAAAAGCTAGTGAAGACACAGACAGAGCGAGTATAGTTTGTTGGGACTGGGAGCTAATTGCAATTGCAGATAATTTCACACAACATTCTCCTACCATTCCGCTATCTATTTTTGCGAGTGTTCTGTGCTCAGCTCTGCCCAAGACAATTGTGATTGGGTTAAATAAATACAAACAAGCAAGACCGTTTGTTTACCTATAGCAGAATGATAAAGCATCCAGTCAGACTCCAGTGCTGTGGAGGTCTGGATATGCAAGACTATGGCCATAGGATCTCAAACTAATCTGCTCGTGTATATGCTTATATTTTATGGTTATCGTTTCGCATCCATTCAACAAATAAATATATGATAGAGTGCTCATTGTTAGATTAAATTAAATCCAAGACAAACATTTACCATTATATTTTTGGCCACAATAGCTGTAGCGTGAATATACTGGCCCGTCCCTATAAGGCAGAGGTCTAAAAATAGGCCCTATATGTAATGTAGGATGTAACTTTTTTGGAGCTTGCTGCTTTTCTGCTGCTTTGATGTTTACCATGTTTTGGAAATCTACATAGGCGCCAATCATGGTACCACATGCTAATAATAGAAAAAGAAGCCCCCCTCGCACTAAGGAAGTGCAGTGCTAAACAAATCGGAGTACTCTTTGAAAATGTACTATTTTCTTGTACATTAAAAGAAACACATGCAGTTGGTGTTTGTAGCAGAAATGTCTTCCTCTCTATTCTATTGAGATTCTTTTTGATGGTTTATCATGGTGATGGTTGTTTAAGGCAGGATGGGACAGAGATCACTGCAGCAAAGTAACTACTATTAAATAATATTGTAGTTGGATGACAATGATGCTTTCATGTTCTCAGTTTCATAAAAGACCCACATCAACCTCAGGTATGAGCAACGCTATAAGTTTGTTTTGCCATCCCTCAGTCCCATGATTTATCTCTCTGAGGAGTGTTAGCAGAGGACCAGCATCATCAGCATTTAACTCTGCTCATGTTGCCTTTGACATTCTCCAACCTCTACCCTCCAGGCGATGATTGTCATGTTATTAAAAAAAAAAATCGGAGACCATTTTTATGCAAAACCTCCACTCACTTAACCAAGCTCATTATAATCAATATAATGAAGTGATGACTTATTAAACAATGGGTCACCTAGCATTAATGTCATTGCTGATGATAAATGGAAAAGGGGCTCAAGTGGATGGCCTGAACACACACACACACACACACACACACACACACACACACACACACATTGCGAGGTCTGCCCTATTGCAAAATGCCAAAGGCATAAATCCTGACTTAGAATAAAACGCAGGCTTTGTTTGTGGATCACTTGTCCCCTAGCAACCTCAGCTTGCCCCACATAAATGAGCTTACATGAATCAGGACAACATACATTTTAATGACAGAACAATCAATGTGGGCAGCTTGAGCTTCATCAGACAACCTTGGTGGTGATGGAGGGCCAGACTGAATGTGGCAAAAAAAGCTTGGCCTGGTTGTACCATACTGACTATGGCACACTTCTTCACTCCAGCACGAGTAGCTGGGCAGTTAAGTAAACATTTGTGCATTTTGCGATAAAAGCAACACACTTTTCAACCAACCAAGTCTACACTTGGCTGTGACAGGCTGTTATTAGGCCCATCGGTACTATAGGTCCCCGAGCCTACTCCATACTGTACATACTATCACAGACTGTACAACTTCCTCTTTTTACCAAAATTCCTCTTCATTGTAAAAACTATACCTCAGTTCAAACTCAAGTTCGTACTAATGCCATAAGTATTAGTCCAACCCTTCTTCATACAAAGGTCAGGACCATTGGAGATATCTGCAGGATTGAGAGCAATGCATCTCTGCTCATAAACACATACAGTATCATTGATTGGACAGACTTGACATGACTAGACCTCAGAAAATAATGAAAAGTACCTATACAGCTTAGGGGTGGGCGATATGGCCAATATCTTATATCACAGTATATGTCATTTTATATCACGATAAAGGTATACTGTATATCACAATACAGTAATCATTCTGTGACTCCGAGATTATTTTCTTCTTTTATTTGCATCATATGAGACATTTGAGTTAAAAAACTCAAAACAGTTAAACTAAAATTCTTTCAAAATGGAAGCTTTTAAGGTTCCCAAAAACAATAATTTCAAGTGTTACAGGTTTTGAGGTTAACAGGTGCAATTAAATAAGAGCCTGACTTCATTCAATATAGAGCAATTTAAAACATATATTTTTTTTTAGAGTATACCAAAGAAATAAAAAGACTTGACTTTTCCTGCAGGTTTTGCTCATCTTTCATTTATAAAAGCTGGAATTATGAGATTGCGCGAGAATAGCTTCCACGGTAGACTTATTTTATTGCACAATCTCTACCGGCGGACACATTTCTTCTGTTGCACGGTGTATATATATCGCCCGATCCTAATACAGTTTACTCACTATCTTATGCTCTCTGGGGTCCCTGTCCTGTGACAGAGTAAGCCAAGGTTATAACCTCTACTATCCCGTTTAACAAACACTCGTTAGACAGGGCTTTCAATGAATCAATCACATTTCATTTATACAGCCCAATATCACAAATTACAAATTTGTCTCAGGGAGCTTTACAATCCGTACAGAATACTGTAAACCTCTATCCTTAGACCCTTGCAGGGGCTAATACAAAACTCCCCTAAAGAAACCTCACAATTAACCAAAAAATTGAAGAAACCTCAGGGAGGGCAACTGAGGAGGGATCTCTCTCCCAGGACGGACAGATGTACAACAGATATCGTGTGTACAGAATAAACAACATAAAATTACAACATAGACAAGCCATATGACAAAAAGTATGTCAAAAAGCTTCCAGGTGTCGCAAACAATGATAACATAGCAGGACAGTGCCAACAGTTGCGTTTCATGATCCAGACGCAACCACTAAATGTGGACACCAGACCAGCAATACAAAAACTGTGAGGATGATGCCCTGGATGCTGAGTTAGTGTTGTGCGTTTATGGGACATGAATGTGTACAGATAGAGAAGACATGAGTGCATACAGATAGAGAGAGAGAAATCGAGAGGAAGAGGAGGTGATAGGAGCCTAAGCCTACAGCAGCATAACTAGGGGCTTGGTTCAAGGTAAGCCTGGGCCGGCCCTAATTATAAGTCCTTTAAATGAGTTTTATGTGGGAGATAAGGGACATATCCTGATAAAAGATAACGCAGAGATTCCTTGTTGTGGTGCTGGAGGCCAAGTTAATGCCATACAGAGTAACTATATCTTTAGATAATGCGTTTTGGAGGTGTTTTGGGTAAAAGTACAATAACTTCAGTTTTGAAGTTTCCAAGTATTTATGTTCTTAAGGCATACTTAACATTTTGTTAATTGATTTGTTTTATCTGGCTTGATCGATAAATTATAATTGGGAATCATCTGCATAACAATGAAAGTTTATGGAGTATTTTCCGAATAATATTGCCTACAGGAAGCATATATAAGGTCCAAATATAGCTCGACCACCTCGGTCTCGAGGAACGTGAGTATTAATATGACGAGGCCGAGTGGATACATTTAGACTGACATATTCTTCATGTCTCAGCCAGGTTTCAGTGAGACAAAATAAATCAATCTGATTATCTGATATCAAATCATTTACAAGTACGGCTTTATAAAACAGAGATCTGATAATTAAGAGTCCAAGTTTCCTGTTTTATTGCACTATTGCACTGGTGATGTTAATTTCTATGAGGTTTTTCTGTATGATTTCTCTTCTGTTTACTTTAACTTTAAATTGTCGTGGGGCAGACACAGTCACTATATGTTTTTAGCTGGGTAACTGACCGAGTGGAAGCTCAGAGAAGTGTGTAAGAGGCAACTCTGTCTCCTGGTCTCAACTGGGTTGTCATGGATCAGGTCCACTAATAAACTTTGTAATGTTACGATATATGAGAGCCGCTCTATCCAAAGTAGGATGCATGCCGTCTCTCCTAATCAGATTATCTACGAAGCCCACATCATTATCTGGACACCACCATGACAGCCAGTGTCGGAATGATGACATGTGGCTAGACATGTCATCACTGGTTACATTTGGCAGAGGACGAGAAAAAGTATGGAGTCCCACATTGTCTTTGCATATGTACACAATGACTTAATTAACTTTAGTGACTTCCGATTGGTGTAACCAGGTGTCATTACCTTCGACATGAATAACAATTTTACTGTATTTACACTTATCCTAGCTAGCAGTTTTACATTTTATTCAATGTCGCCCACTCTGGCCCCAGAAATGCATTTGACTATAGTAGCTTGTGTCCATAAATTAACATGTCTCAAAATAAAGCAAACAATAACCAGAGTTGGCTTCTGTTGCGAATTCGTTGATTTCAAATGAGGAGACTTGACTACGAGTAGATCTGCAACTCAGTTTATTAAAACCTGGTGAATGACAGCTTGGCCAAGGACTCTAAGTGTATCAGGAAGTCATAGTCAGCAGATTGCTGTTACTCTATAACCACCATCCACATCTTGAGAGCCCCGAGCTTCCGTTGCAGATACAGTTTATACAGTGGTAGGCGTGGCCTCTTATGGCGTATCTCATTACTATGCCAGGAAGTCTGTGGTTTAGACTTAGCTTCCTTAGTTGGTGCACAGGCTTTGTCCAGAGCCTCTTGGCATCACGATCATCCAATCAGCGACGACTCCTTGGGTGCTATTACACGTGGCAGGCTGCGTTTGCCCAATTCTTCTACATTTGGTATCTGACCTTCACCGAACTCCTTTCTGCACAGGCTACCTAATCTATTCTCTCTGGGTGTTTTCTGTTATCGGCCTTCTTTGTTTAGGCGCCACTCCGTGATGCTCCCATCCACTCATTTTATAGTCATAACGGCTAAATCCTTCAACACTAGACTAAAGGTTACATGCATCTTATCCATCAGAGCCTAATAGCTATCTGGTATTAATGACTGTCTTCCCTGTCTCAGTGTACATTTCATATGAGCCCATTTTAGCTTAATCACATTGGTTATACTTATTCATCACGCAGTTACATTCAAGCGTCAAGGCCGCAAAGCATACATTTAATTTCTAACACTTCTTAGCGGGTGTTTTATTGAGTGGGGAGAACCTGTTAGAAACATGAACCGTGGGCTTCTTCTTAGTGCTACGCATGGTCCAACACTGCAAATAAAGTACATTTAATACATGTACCATTATCAGTAAAGGAGGCAGAGGAATACTGTAGCTAAACACGAAACACACCGAGCGAGAGAGAGAGAGCAGAAGATGGAGAGAGAGATGCCATCGCTAGCTGCCAAGCTACAGTAGCTAACGTTAGAGCCGAAAGGAGTGTAAACAGCTGTGGATTTAGCGAGAGAGTTGCTAAGAGAAGGAGAGAGCTATGAGTGCTTGTAAGTCCTACCATTGAAACAGCACTGATGCTATAAGGAAGATGTGTTGTATTTTATTGCTGAGAACCATCAAACAAACATTCAATTTCGTCCGCCATATTTCTGTGTAATATTATGTCAACTCGACAAGTCTTGTTCCAAAAATTTCACCGACTTGAGGCGTCGTTGACGGGAACACATTTCACAATTCAGATTATTCCAAGACCACATGAATGCAACACAAATGTCCTATGTATCTTGGAATTTGAAAGTGAAAAAAGTATTTGTGTATCTGCCTCATGATTTGGATCAGCTCCAAAATCGAATGGGTTCTTCGTTGGCCCATGCTACACCCAAGTTTCATAAAAATCAGGCCTAAAACATAACCTCCTTGGCTGAGGTAATAACAACCCCAAGGGAAAAAAAGAGGACACACAACCATGAGAGACAGATGGGAAAGGGAGGAAATCATGGTCAGACATTAAATAAAAAATAGAAGAGAATAACAGTGAAAGTAAGACGGCTAGAAAGAGGAGGAGAGAAAAGGGAACATGGCTGCAGTGTTGGGCTTCAGGGGATGTGCAGCGTCTCTAACTGGAGCAGAGAAAAGAGATTTGTCCTTAGCTGCACCATCGCCTTTATGAGCACACAGTTACTGAATGGGACTGCAAGCCTTGGATAGATATGCGTGTGTGTGTGTGAGTGTGTGTGTGTGTGTGTGTATATGAATATGAACCCACCCAAGGCAATAGAGTATATTACATATGCTTGCAGTGCGATATTATTTGGGAAAATGTATGCTTAACAAATGGAGAAGCAAGGGTACAACAGGACAGAGTCTCACTGAACTACATCGATCATAATATTACTGCAACATTTTGACATTCATTCTGAGATTTCAATACATTAAACATCAACAAATTAGGCCACTGCTGAGAGGACTGGCAGCCTCCCCTGGTTTTTACAGTTTTAAATTGTGCTTCATTCGTAAATTTGTCAAAAAAGCTCTCTTCTTACAGAGCAGTTCAGAGTGTGGAAAAGCTCTGTTTATGCACCTAAGGATTACCTGATGATGCAAAATAGCAGCAGGAGGAGCCACACATACTGCCCCCCACCCCCAGTGAATACCCAATGGATTTATTTATTTACCTTTTCCTGGATTGAGGATGTTCATGAAATTGTATTTCAAAGTGTCTCATGTCACTCGCAACAATGTCCCCATCAGTCAGTACTTTGCGGATGGCACCAGTCTGTCTGGACTGCAGCACAGAACATTGCATGTATCCCAGCCTCCAGTATATATGTACTGACGCTTACATCGTTAACACAGCAACCCGTGCATATAGGTTGCTGGTGTCTGGAACTAACAAATCCGATCTGATCAGTTGCGAAAAGTGCCGACAGTGTCTATTAAAGATCATTTGAGAAACAAATGTGTATTTGCCTGTAGTCTGAACGTAGCCTCGATATCATATCATACTACACAGGTTACTCAACCAGTAGTTACTGCATACTGCCTACTAAATGAAAGATTACGCCATTACCAGCACACTGAAATATACTCAAGGAATACTTCTTCTCTGCATCACATGACCGCATTGATCATGACATTTCCAGTCTGAGCTCCTGTTGAATAAAAATTATATATTGATTTATATATAAATATAAATCAACATTACTTCTTCATGTATTATATTATAAACTTTACAAAGTGATAATATAAGCTTGTTCCATTGCCCTGAAGTGGCAAAACAAGAACAACAAAACTTGAATGCAGCTTTAAATGTTGTCCATAGACTTTTATCAAAGAAGTAGATATTTTCTAACTCAGATGCCGGTAGTTTCGATGGATCACATGGGAGGGATTCACAACAGACTTGGATGTGCTCCAATTTCCTGCCACATAACATTATGTACAATGTTATGTTTTCTAATGGAATCCTGGATGCCTGTCATAACTTCTCAGTCAGGGAAATGTAGTCTTCAGTACAGCCCATCCACCCTGGTATGAACAAAACTATTTGGCAATATGAATGTTGCCAAAGAACTGCTTAAGTGTCATAAAAGTGACATTAAAAGATGGAAGAACATATTTCAGTCCCATAAGATGCAGCATCAGTCTCACTTGCACACACCCCTGACATACAGACTGCACACCATCCTTTATGTGAAAAACATTGGGCTACATCTGCTCTTCTAGATAAGCTCATGCTTTATTTATGTGCTGTTGTAATATGGTCACTAAATCATGCCCTTTATGTGTTATCAGTTGCAGTTCATGCAGATCAACGGGATGCTAACGTCCTGGGTTACTATCTAATGTAGGCATTGTAGAAACAGAGGAGATGATGACGAGGGAAATCTGTTCATTTTGTGAATATGCTACATATTTCCATGTTGAAGCTCTCTTCATATATTGCTCTCATCTCTCCAGAGTCCACTGACTCCAGCTTGCTTGTGGATGATGTTTTCAGAGTGTTTGGCTGAACATATTATTAAAACCAGTGGATCTAAAGAGACATACTGTACGAGCAGCAAGGACCTGTTGCAGAGTTGTGCTTTATTCTACTTCGTCTCCTTCTCACTTTACATTTGATCGTGGCACCTGAGCACATTTGCTATTTGACTATGTTGTGTAAAAGTAATACTTTCAGAGAGAAAAGCAGTTGAAGACTTTCTTAGAAACAAATCACTCCCTTGTATTATGTCATCATCAGTTATCATGTGTACAGTGGTTGTCAATGAAGATTCTCAGTCAGTCAGTTACAGTTTTTCTTGATTTTGTTAGTGCATTGTTTGAAACAAAATTGCACCAAAACTGTGTTTCCATTTTCAAAACAGCTCCAAAGGGTGTTGTGTTCTCAAACTCTTATGGTCCAAATCACATACTGGTGTCTAAAAAAAAAAAATACTAGCACAAGACCATCTTATCAACAGTGCATCCAAAACTGAACACACAATCAACAAAATCATTTAAGTGCTGAGTTTACAGCTCCATGTCTTGCCTATGATTTACAGGAGTGCACTGACTTTTATCCACATCACACCTACTCTAATATTCTCCCCGGTGAGACACCTCAGATAAAATAGGTTGCGTGACAAATCTAGCCTTAGCACGAGTACATGAGTGTAACGATGTCATCACAAAGTCCACGACCTGAGTGTGACCCGGGAATTAGATTTGAGTTTGTAGATTAAAAAAAAACTCAATTGGCAGAAATACATCAAATCAGTGCAGAACAGATGTCGTATAATTTCATGCTATTACAATGTTTCTTGCCACGTCAAACGTTATATTGCTGACCACATTTTGAGTTCTTCACTTCATGAGTTGAGACCAGTGCCCTTATGGGGCAAAATATTCTTCATCAATCTCCTCTGTTCCTTCCATTAGATAAACATGATAGACACTTTATCTATTACCAAATCACAGCCCTCTTACCTGGATGTATAAATATAGAGACTCCATGTATAGGCCACATTGTTTCAGCACCCCAAAACTGCTAAAATCCCCAAAAAATCCAAATCCATTCACTTGTGATCCCACTGATATATACTATGTTAGTTGGTGGAGCCTCCCTTTAGCCTCCAACAAAAAAAAAAGAATTTAGTTCAAATGCAAATTCAGGTCATTCATTTATTTTTTTGTTCAACTTATTGCACACTAACATCTTGGAACACAATTTAGACATGGTTCTTTGGAAATGGAACTTTAAATGTACAGGAAAAAGGCAACTGTGGCAATGGAGGAAAGATATTACAAAGAACTGAAAATAATCCTACACCCTGATCATATCTAGCACAACAAGTGAAGCAAAAAAAAACATTTCAAGGGAGAATCTGTGCAGAAATGAGATAGTGAAAACATGATGAAGCAAGATGAATAAAAATGAATGATAATGAAGCAAATTGAAGTGAAACTTGATAGCATCTGATGAGTGGAGCTAAAAATGAGTTTTCAGCCTCAGAAGGAGTGTGGGTCTGGGCTTGTGCCAGAAAAAGCCTCCGCACCATTCAAATGAATAAATCAATGCCGTAATGTTGTTCGCCGCCCTCCTCGCTCAGGTTACATCTGGCTGCTCAATCTGAGCTGGAGCTGACTAAGAACTAATCTCTGTCCCCCCTGGACCACTGAACTGCAAACCATATGTGTCAAACTCAAGGCCCGCTGGCCAAATTATCGGTATATAGCGGTGGAATTATCTTTGGCCCGCAGGATAATATTTCATTTCTATTAGAGTTGTCCCTCCGGTATATTTCACGCACCACTAATACTACAAGTCCCACAATGCACCACCAGCGCGTCAGCACGTCAATCGAGCGCGAAAACCTGCCCCACTCGCTCATCAGCAGGCCACCTGTGGTCAACTTTCAGCTACCGCTCTCCCCAAAAAATGGCTAAACGAAAGGCGGCCGTAATGATAGAATATAACGTAAGACGACACCATGAAACGAAACAGCACGACAGGTACAAGCATCTGGACATGAAACAGAGGCTCCAGAAGGTAGAAGATGTTTCGAGTTGCGTGAGGAGATCTGTCAGTTCATGGAAAGCAAAGGGAAAGACACAACAACGCTCCGGGATGAAAAGTTGCTGTGTGAAGTGGCGTTTCTGTGTGACATCACGAGCCATCTCAATGCGCTCAACCTGCAGCTTCAGGGGCGGGGCCGTGTGATCACTGACATGTACGCTGCAGTGAGGGCTTTTAAAACCAAGCTGCGCCTGTGGGAGATGCAGATGCTGCAAGAAAACTTGAGGCATTTTCCATGCTGCCAAACTATGAAAGAGCAGGCCTCTACCACTGCGTTCCCAAGTGCGCAGTTTGCCGAAAAACTCAGCTTTGATGAAGTTAAACAAAACATCACACAGGAGTCGTCTTACTGATGAACACCTTCACTCAATCCTGCGGATTTCCTCAGCTCAGAGCCTGACCCCAAACATTGATGAACTTGCATCCAAGATGAGATGCCAAGTGTCTTTCTTAGACTAGTGTGCATCACAGAGCAGCAAACTGGGCTTTAATGTATGTTTCCATTTTGCACTTTTTTCTTGCATGTTTGATTTTTCTTTTAAGGAAATAATTTTTTGGCTGTTTTAAATTACACATTACAAATTACACTGGAAAAGCTGCAGATTAGGCCATAAAAAAATGCAACTGATTTTTCTTGTATTTAATGTTTATTGTTGTTTATAGGCAATAACTGTCTTACAAGCTTTGTTACTTCCAGGTTCAAGTATCTGGCTTAGACTAGTTACTAGTGTGCATCAGAGAGCAGCAAACTGAGCTTTAATATATGTTTCCTTTTTGCACTTTTTTCTTGCTACCACAAGGCATTTTTGGTTTTTCTTTGAAGGAAATAATTTTTTGGCTGTTGATGGCCTGTGGAAAAATGTTTTCAGTAGAACTTACTCTGGAAAAGCTGCAGATTGAGCCATAAGAAATTAATGCAACTGATTTTTCATTTATTTAATGTTCAATATTGTTTTTATAGGCAATAACATATAGGCTTTGCTAGTTACAAGGTCAATATGTGCAATAAGATCATTTAAATAAGTTTTGTAATAAACATTGAACCAGTCCGGCCCTCGACTTGTAGCGATTTTTTAATTTTGGCCCACTGTGTATTTGAGTTTGACACCCCTGATCTAAACCAATGAAGGGGGATACATGAAGTGCAGCTCTAACAAAGCCAGCAAAACATCAAATACTTAATCACAACCCAAAAGAAAATGAAAAAAAGCATCCACCATGACCCCATCTAAATTTCTTCAGCTTGTTGATTTTTAAGAAAGACTTGATATTTCCCTGTGAAATGAGATGAATGAGCTGAAGGAGAAATGCCAAGCATATTTACAGTTGGTCAGCGCAGTATCCCAACAATGGAGACTTAATCGAAAAGGTTCTTAAAGAGCAAAAAAAGAGCTTCAAGGGGTTGCACTGATCTGACACCCTGCTCCAGTCGGCACAGCGCGGTCATCCGCACAGAGCTGTTGCAACACATCACATACACGATAATGGAGGAGGAACAAAAGCCATAAGACACAAAACGTTATGTGTCATGAAAGATATCATTGCGAGTTCCTAGGGCACAGCAGACTCTAAAGCACATGTGACGTCACTCCCCACAAGGTAACATCAAGCGCAGCACAACGGGGATGACGATAATGGCTTCCTCGCAAAGGGAAGGTAGACTGGCTGCTGGGCTGGAGGTGGGACTTTTTGAAATACTGTAGGAAGCAGCAGTGGCAGCGTAGGTTTCAGGTGAGCGGTGTGGCAGCAGACATGCAGCAGTGATCAAAAGACTACTCCACAGAGGGTTTTTTCTCATTTCTTTTTCTTTTCAAGCTTGTAATCTTGTATGTAGTCACATATGCAGTATTATTCTCCGACACCCAGAGAGTTCCCCTCACAAAGGATGTGTTGGATACATGTTGCAGTGAGAACACTATGTGAGTGTAAACTAGAGGTCATTGTCTGTACTAGTTTGAAAGCTCACTTTGCTTGGTAAACCCTTTCCTTGACAGTTCTCATTAAGAGCAAATGGATTAAGTAAAACTGTAATTTAGTTTAGTTGTTCAATTCATGCAAAAATCACACATCGCAAAATCCTATGGTCGTGCGGTTTGCTTTCACACCACAAATAAACTGCACACGAGTTCAGTTGGAAGCAGAGGGACACTTTTTCATTTAGTCTTGATGTAGTTGCATTACCAAGGATGCGTTCACACCTGTGGTTGGGTTCATTTGGTCCGGACTAATGGAAAAAAAGATACCTTGTTGCATTTTAGTTTTGAGAGGAGTAACAATGAAGTTGTATAGAGCTAACTCGTTGATTGGACAGTTTTATTGATTGTTAATTTAAGAAATAACTGGTTATAAGCATTATTCAAATTATTACGCTGCAATTCGACTGCATGTTATGAATAATGTATAGATGATTCGGAACTTACAGACAAAGAGTTGGACACAACCACAGCTGGCTGGCCCTTGCTGGACACATCTCCTTCCGTGGTGGTGCACCGCCCGCATCCGACCCTAGATCGACCTTCTCGAGGTGAAGGCGGCACACATTGTCTGAACCTTGCTGCTTCCCCAGGCTGTGTTTGCTGCGCCCTCTCTCCCCGCGGCAGGGACAGTTGCTTCCTGAACAAATTTCACAATCAGCAGATGGATTTATTAATAGTTTAGCTTTTGAAATCTTGCTTAAATTACATATTTGCTATCACAAAATGCTGTGTTGGTTTGTTTGCTTTCACACACAACTGGAGCTCATCAGAGTCCGCTTGAAAGTGGTTCAGTTGTTTGGTCGACTGCATGGTTCAACGGACAACTTTCAAACCAGCCCAAACGAACCGTACTGACCGGGCAAACTGAACCAAACAGGTCAGGTGTGAAAGCTGCATCATACTCTCAGACAGACAAGGGCAACCTTTTACAGCTGTTGGAAGTTCTATAGGCCCGCAGTTTCTCTTTGTGCTTAGCTCGGCTAAACAGTTCCCAGATCTATCTTTGTGTTGGACACATTAGGATGATATCAATCTTCTTATCTCACTCATGTCAAACATATTTCTCAAAATGTTTCCACAAATTAGACTTTTTTTAATGCCAGGTTATGACGTGATATTTCCCCAACATGTAGTTCTTTTCAGGGTAAAACAGAGCAAAGAAAACCGCACAAGACCATACAATCATGCCAACAGAATCTTCTCAAAATGCCTCACTCAAATCAGTTCAGTTCATTACACTACACACACTGTATATCCCTTCGTCAAAGAGTATCTATAATAATCAAATCAATCAGAGGAAAAGAATTACTGACAACTTCCCGCTGGCACCTCCATCTGTATTTCTGTTGTATCGATCTCCGCTCATTTATTCCCTCTATTCATTGACTGCTAACATACAGTATGTTCATTATACAGCTCTACAACTCACTGGAGTGTGTTGTTACCAACATTAACCCAGTGGTCATCTATCAGTCCGTCTGCTCTGATGCTAGTGGAGGTTAAGTGTTATTGGCTGAAAGCAGTTGTGGCTCATTGGCTTCTCAACAGGCTTTGAGTTGTGTAGACAGGCTTCATTAGCCTCGACGTGCGGCTCTGACTGCTCAAGTATCGAGCTCACTGATAAACTAACTGATCAACATGAGGGGAGCTCCAAAGCAAAAAGCTACTGATTTGATTTGGGGTTATTTAATACTAGTGCTCTTTTGCTAATTTGTGTTACTTGGGTAGCATTTTTGCATTTTGATATACACTCCAGATATATACATTTTAAATCAAAACACAGGATAAGAAAGATCTATCAGGGGTGTCTGGGGGTTGTCCTCCAGAAAAAGGAAATTGTCATTTAAAACTTCCTGCATTTTCACATCAACTAACCTCTTGGATTAAGTTAAGAAACAGCCACCTCTGCTAATAACGATTATGTCAGTATCACATGGTGATATTTGTGTTTCGGTAAAACAGCGCCCCCACTAGCGTATCAGTAACCGTTCAGACAGAGAGTGGTACTGCAGCACGGGAGACGGCGACGAGAGCCTTTCAAATCAAAATGATAATAAATTCAGAAGAAGTTCTGTGAAAAGTTGATGAGGGAAAAGATGCTAAAATCAGGAAGACACCACAGTAACTGTAGAAAGTGCTGTGCTGTCGCTCTCTCCGGACTGCTTTCACTTCTGTCCATTTCACATGAATGAGAAACACGACGGTGTGTGAGAACAGGTGAATACCTGGAGAGAATACAAATAATACTTTAATACATGCTCTTTGGTGGATTATTTGTTTGTCGAATTACAGGAGATGCTTGGATAGATTCAGAAAAAGATGTTGAATATATCAGTATTTGGTCGGAGTTTGGCTGATACAGGCAGCAGCTAGCGGGACTGTGCTGAGCCACTGGCGAGCGGAGCACTACAGAGAACTGCTGGCAGAAGAGCTGCGGACTGACACCAATTTGAGCAGCATTCATGGGAATAAAAGACAATATAACAGATTTGTGCATATTTCTGCTGCACGGTGCTGCACCTGTACTGTACTGATAAATGTGTTCTACACGCGCACACACACACACACATACACACGCGCACACACACACACTTTGAAATTTGAAGTTTCCACTCCATGTGACATTTATGAAACCTTGAATTGAAGGTTTTGTTTTTCTGGATTAAGTAGAATTTGCAGCTCATCCGTCTGCCCTCCTGCTACCTGTGTGTCTCAGCGCAACACAGCTGTGAATGGATGTGGCTTAACTGAGGAACACAAATGGGAGTTGTGTCAGGTTTAGATGGTGTTCTGGATTAAGCGGCTCCCCCTGGGTAACTGCAGGTGTTGTTGAAAAAATAAACCACTGAGAAATGAAGTATGATTGAGGCTCCTGTTGTCAGGCCTGTGTGACATCCGGCCATGGAAACAGTCACATCTCATACCCCAGCACCCTAGGTGTCTCTAATGTCTGTGTGTATAGGTGTTCATGCCTGTGTATTCTCTCATCTATGTGTAAAAATGGCATTAAGAAGGCAACCACTGGCATAACCGATACCTTGATTTTTTGCTACCAAATATTTCTTTGTTTTTCACTGTTTCGCACATATGGAGCAACACCTAATTGGTAGGAACTATTGAAAATACAATCCTGTATACAAGGTATCCTATGACTAAAGAGGAATTGATTCTGAAATAGCTATGTTCACATTTACATACGTTAGAAGGGACCTTAATGTTGAGGATTGTAAAAGTGAGGCAAGAGCAGTAAACCAAAGGAAATAATGACTAAATAACATAAGGGATGTATTGAATCATTAAACTGAAATGAGCTGTTTAGATGTGCATGGCCTGCTGTGATGTGTGTGCGTCTCTCACCTAATTCATTTTCTTTTGACAAGTATCTCAATGCAGAAAGTTTGTTCGTGGTTAACGTTGCAAAATGTGTTTAGGGTGACAGAAAAAGTCATGGTTTGGATTAAAATAACTACGTTTGGTAATTAAATTAGCTAAGGATTTAGCGTCATGTGACTCGGTGACGTAGGGAAAACACGAACACCACGTCCCTGTGTTTATTGACCTGTGCACCACACTTCCTTACAACCCTTCGCTGACTTTCTTGCTCTTAAAACTACATTTGTTACCCTGAGCGTTATAACGACGCAGATGGGTTTACTTTGGAGTTGGTCGAAAGCCTGGTGCTACCATAAAGATGCTAAAGGGTGAAGAGGATCATGAGAAGTATGTTGTATGTTGTTCTTTCCAATGCTTTTATATTGTGTGCTATAATGAACATTACAGACTCCAGTGGATGCCAGAAGGGCTTTTGTGCAATTAGTCTTCTTTCTCTTATTTCTCTTCTTTCTCTTCTTTCTTTTTGCCATCTGTCTCAGTTTGCTCTTTTTCCTTTTTCACTCCATCTCTGTCCGACTCTCGCACACAGGTATGTGCTGTGGCATTGTCTGGCACAGTGTTATATATGGTAATGTAGCCGCAAATGAGTTTGAAACCATGTGCCTTATTTTTATTTTTTTTCATAATTGCCTAATAATTGTTCCAGCACCATGTGGTAGGGGAACGCAGCGCCGCCATCCCTCAGTGTTATCACATCCTTCTATATGTCTCCAGTGACAATAAAAGAGCAGTTTGGGAGTGTCTTGCTTCCTTCATGTGATTTACGTCTGAAAACATGTCCTCTGATGATTGATTCAGCCTGCATCTGAACGCACCAGTCAATGGTGAGTTTTATGATGGTAGAACTCACTGACTCTCCGAACTCATGACCTTTTGAAAAACTATTTAAACTACTGTAGGAGATTAAATTGAGCCTGATTCTGCCTACAATATTTTTTCCCCCCTAATTTAGAAACTATTATTGGACATTCCAATAGAAAAAAAATGCAATCAAGCTGATTTGGTTGCATCACTTACATTTAAGGTGTTGCGCGATTCTACACGATAATCACCCCAAACCCATTGTACTGACCGGACAAAGTGACAGTCTGGACTAAGTGACTGATATTGCCATCCATCCCTAAAGCATTACCACTAGAATGGCTATAATGTAGTTTTAAATGTCTTTTTTTACCCCAAGTTCAGGGGAAAATAACATGTATTCTCTTTTTGCTCTTTTCGCCCGCGGCTGCTCGTTAATTGTTGAACATCACCAATTGTTGGCGTCAGTGCTGGTTTGCATTAGAGCAGGTCAGACTTAAAGAATTATCTTTAAGTCTGTTTAGATCATAGTGCTTTGCTATTTCATTGTAGCATTGTCCATATGTTCACATACACGTAATCAAAAGTGAAAGAATTGGTGGGCATAACTACAGATTACAGAATACAGAAAATTGAGCTCTATTCAATCTGAAGAGCATTTTACTCAGGGACAATCTCAAGAGACAGTTTGGACATGGTTTTTCTTTTACAGAATTCACTTTCAGAATAACTTCAGTGTGTCATCAAAACTGAAACGACGAATGTTCAGTGGTCATCTGGACACTTCAAATAAGTTAACTCAGGCTCAGGTAATATGTGAGGACAATCCAATGAACAAATCATCTGTTTAATGCTACTACCGCAACACATGTAGTAGGTCTGTACACTAGGTTGGTGTGCATGGCAACCAAGGCTGCTGGAGAGAGAGAGCGCGCAAGAGAGAGAGAGAGAGAGAGAGAGACACACACAGAGAGAGAGAGAGAGAGCAGAGCAGAAAAAAGAGGAAAATTAGGTTAGCACCATCACGGCAGAGGCATCCACACAGACAGAGGAGACAGACAGAAGAGAGAGAGGGAGTGGGGAGGGGTCGTAGCGAGAGCTTGGCAGTGTTTTACTCGCTGTTCTCTTTCTCTTTGGTGTCAGTTGCTTTAGCGACTCAGCATCAAGCAGCATGGAGCTGGAGCCTCAGAGATTCAGTACGTAACCCTTTTTACTACTACTGCCTTTTGTTTGCTGCTGGCGTTTTTTTTAATTCTCTGTTGACCTGTCAAATATTATTATTGTTTTTTTGTTTTTTTTAAATGGTTGAATTAGAAGGTCTTTATTGTGGATACGGTTTCATTGGTTTGCTGAAATTGTGTGTTTCATTAAAAGTTGCATTGTGCTCCACCTTTTTATATAATGGATATGATTATTATATATTTTAACAGCATTAAACCGGTTGTCTCATGGAAGTTTTTAATCTGCGCTAATTCTGACGACGCATTTTGATTGGGTGCTTGTGTTTTTTTCATTCATTATTGTTCACATTAATTATTTAATTTCCTGTTTGGACAGCTTCAAATAAAAGAAATACACTATTATTAGTATTATCTTTAAAAAAGAAGCATTCATGAAACCTATTTCGATTACCTGTTGAATCAATCGCCTCCTCGTTAGGTCTCATCTGTCCTGCAGGGCTTCATTTTCAGATTGATGAGTTTGGGCTGTATGAATAATAGCTGATTTGATTAGATTTCTGTCATGATCTTTTTCCTGTGCTGTTTATTACAGCACAAGGTTAAAGAAGAGGATTTCAATCTGCTTGTCAGTTTGGGTGCGTGTGCAGGTTTTTTGCTGGTTGCAATGAAGGTGGTGTTTTCCCTACATTTGTATAAGCATCAGAGATGGTGACAAGTCACATTTGAGCAGAATTTGAACAACTTTTATAAAATTAGGAGTGGAAAAAAGAATGTGTATCTATGACTAATGCAGAAGAGAAGAGTGCTTGGTCGGTCCAATATTTAAGAAATCTACAGCAACAAATAATACACACCTGGGCTACAACGGAAATAACAGAAATAATAAATCTAAGAAATTAAGCGTTACACATCCACAGCCATTACATGCAGTACCTTCGATCCTCAAACCCCCGAGCACACATACAGTAGGAGCCTATGTAAAGCTCCTCTTCGTCATTGACCACCCTTAGTATCCTGGAATAGAGAGTTTTATGAGCTGTACAAACAGGCTAATTAGGATCAGCACATCTGATATAACCTTTAACTCAGCTGAGCTTCTGTTTTAAGCTGCGTGTGATATTACACACACACACACACCTTGGCTGTTTCTGACATCATTCTCTCTTTGCTGCATAGTGCAATATGTTTACTTTGCACTCACTCAGCCGCCCGCGCTCTGGTGTGGCTGTCGGGATGCTTTTTTCCTCGCTCCTCTGAGGTCCATGCCGACATCCAGCCACAGATATTTATGTTCCCCAGAATATTTGTACTAAAAATTAAAACTGCAATGGTGACCATGGTAAATAGTAACGCTGCTTCAATATCAGCATGTCAACACCATGAGCATGTTAGCAATACTCAAAGCATGCTCGCTCAAAGCGTGGCTAATGCTGTACTCATGCAATGAATGGGTGAGGGTTCACACATTATTCCCAGATGGTTACACCCACGGCGAGCCTTTCATTGGGTTGCATAGTTGTAACAGTTGCTGCCCCAACAGAGGGAGTTCAAGTCTGCTGGGGTCTTGTTCACAAGTGAGGGTAAAATGGAGCGTGAGATGGACAGGCGGTTTCTGTGTGGCAGCCGCAGCCATGTGGGCGTTGTACCGGACCGTTGTGGTGAAGAGGGAGCTGAGCCGGAAGGCAATGTTTCGATTTAGGAAAGGGACATCTTGAATACTTTGCTTAGTCCGCCTTCCCCCTTCGAGACAAAGACCCAGATAAGCGGATGAAAATGGATGGATAGATTGATATTTATCAAATATTCAATATAACTGCCAGGGAAAAAGGTTCTGCAGCCATTTTGCCTTCGGTTTGTCTACACTTATTGTAGCTGACAATACAGATATCCCCAACTCTGAATTACAACGAGCAGGCTGCTCAGGGTTATGGTCTGAATGTGACGTGAATGCAGCATAAATACAGCCTCACTGAGCTGTTATCATGGCATCAAGTCTCAGAATTAGAACTAAAGGTGTGTTCAGACAGAAAGCTTTACATCACTCATGTTTCACAATGTACTGTATAATCCCTCTCCATCCCTTTCAAGCATCACTTATGACCCACTAGAAGTGTGTGGTGGTGTATGTATGTGTAGAGACCCTGCAGCCTTCTGTCTGGATTCTCTCTTTCCTTGTTATTTTGCTGTGTTCAGGACGTTTATGCGGGTTAGCCTTTGTGCAGTTGGTGCGTAGCCCCCAGCCAGTAACAGCATGCAGGTGAGGCCTCTGCACTCTGTCTGTGTCATGGATGTATAAGGAGCTGTAAGTATATGTGTCTGTTTGACCGAGGGCGAGGTTGAGCCACACTCACAGGACAGAAAGAAGAAACCTTCCCGCAGGTTTGTGCAGGTGGGAGTTGAGTTGTGCTTTAGACAGAACGTATTCACCGTGAAACAATCAGAAAAGAACCTTTTATTTCTCAGATTCACTGCTTTGTTCTCTCCAACGTCGCTCCCTCTCCTCATTCAGTCTCCAGCTCGCTCCTCCAGCCGGGGCAGAGGGGGCAACTTTGACAAATAGCAACCGACAAATCCTGCATCGAATTACTTTAATAATAATAATAATATTAATAATACTTTTTATGTCTAAAGTGCGCAGCTCGTTTTAATTCACTCCAGACACGCAAAGTACCAACTTTACTGATGTTATCTAACGGATGTGCTCACCTCTGACTGATCTTGAATTCTGCAGGAACTCCAGATCTTTCTGCGATTTGGCTCCATTCTCTATCCTGTTTACTTGTCTCGGTACATTTATGTAGTCGATTCATAAAGACCCAGGATGAGCACACATTTGTTTTTGCTTGAGTTTCAGTTCTGCCTCAGTTTGCGCCGGGTTAACCTACTTGCATATTTCCAGGTAGTCTTGCATAGCCAGACCTATCTCCACATTCCGTTGCAGCGCTGGAGAAAAGTCTGGATTAACACGTCATAATTCCGCAGTAAAGGGAACGCTCTGGCGTTTTTTGTATGTCTTTAAATCCATCATAATCATTTTGGGCGGCGTTACGCACAGGATGCTAAATGGTAACATGCAAAGAGGCAGCCAATGGCAGGCTTACATCCTGTGAGTCACTAACTTCCGCCTCTAATCTCTATGTCTGTACTGCATCTCCTGTCTAAGCACATGGTGCGATTCTGCAAAGCAAAAATATTAGTTTCTTTAGCATTTACTCTAGGTGTACCACAAATCCCCCAATGCAATGCTTTTTCTTTGCTAGATGTGTAAATTACAAATACCTGAATAACACAAAACGGTGATGATGATGATTTACTGCTTAATAGTGATGTTTAATATGAACAGTGAATGACAGAAGGAGGCAGTGATTTTGGCCGCAGCCCTCGTCACGCAGACATTCAGGACATAGATGACGAGTGCTACATGAAGCCTTCTCTGGATAAGACTTATTTTCGATCGCCAATGTTTGAAGTCAAACTATTTTTTACACATTTCCACACTCCCTATTTAAAGGTCAAATGATGGTGTTGAGAATGTAATACTATAATCCCCATCATTGCTCTCAGTACAATGTCATTTATAACTGCTTCCTCGATAGAATCCTCAGTGGAATCTTTCTTTGATATTTGGTACGAGAGGTAAACGCTGACTGCTAGATGCCAGGTTGTTCTTACTGAAGCCTTTTCCTTCCTCTCATCAGCCTGTCATGTGAGGGGATGTAACATTCTGATGACAATTGTATTCACAACTATGGATACTTGTAATTATTTGGCTCAATATATAATATATTGTCATGATAATTTTCACATTGTAGCTAAAGCTGCATCATTTCTTTGGGCCACATGGCGGCAGCGGGAGAAGCTGATAAAACAACGTTGCCTCCTTTCACCTGATGTCTCTAGTGACACTTTTCAAGCTGTTGAATGCGACAGTCAGCTTTTCCTCCATTTTGTTTCTTTTTTTCTTGTTTTTCTTCATGCTCAGAGAAAAGACGTTTTACAAAAACAAAAAATATCAGTGCATATATGGGTGGCTGTGGCTCAGGAGGTGGAGGTCGTCCACCAGTCAGAGGGTCAGTGGTTCAATCCCCGGCCTCTGGGTCAGCATATCAATGCGACCTTGGGCAAGATACTGAAATCCAAATTGCTCCCAATGGCCAATGGTGTGTGAGTGTGTGTGTGAGTGGTTATCACTGATGAGCATGTGGCACCTTGTAGCCTCTGACCTCTGTGTGTGAATGCTGATGTGTTGTAAAGCGCTTTGAGTGATCACAACAATTGGAAAAATATAAATGCACAACATTTACCATTTGTATCAGGTCAAGTACAGAGAAAATGAAAACAAAATGACAAGGTGGTTGAGGAAGTTGACTGCATATATTCCTGTCCTAAACCCTACTCTTGTTACAATTTACATGGTCAAATCTTATATCGTCAAATGACGTTGTGTTGCTCATTCAACCCCCCCCCCCCATTATGTATCTACAGAAAAACACATTTATTAGCCGAATTACATTTGACCATCGACATTCAGTGCCCACATAGATCCTGAATGGAATGATCTTTTGTTTCATAACCACATTTTACCCCCAGTGTGACGATCCGACCGCTGCTAGCCTCATGTTACAGACACAGCATTTCTCATGTAGTAGTAGCCCATGGCTATACTGTGCATCCACAACATACATGTACACACACACACACACACACACACACGCACACACATATATACAGACACACTCTCTACTACATCAGGAGGATTCGTCCTCTTCTGACCCAGAAGGCAACACAGGTTTTGGTCCAGAATCTTGTCATGTCTTGACTCCTGCAGCTCCCTCCTGCTGGACTTCCTTTATGTACCATCCGACCTCTACAGCTCATCCAGAATGCTGCAGCCCGACTGGTCTTTAACCTCCTCCAGTTCTCCCACACTACACCTCTCCTCCTCCCTTCACTGGTCACAGTGGCTGCCCCAATCTGCTTCCAGACTCTGGTGCTGGCTGACCGTGCAGTGAGTGGATCAGGCTCTTCCTACATCCAGGCCACGGTCAAACCACACACCCCAGCTCGCTCACTTCGCTCTGCATCGTCCAATCGGCTCGCTGCTCCCTCACTGTGAGTGGGACCTAGAGACCCCTCAAATAAACCTGTCTGTTTGCTATCCTGGCTCCTAAAAGGTGGAACGAGCTCCTCACTGATGTCAGATCAGCAGGAAGTCTTCACTGCTTCCATCGCAGACTGAAAACACACCTGTTTAAACTGCACCGGCCAATAAAAAAAAATAAATAAAAAAATTGTTGTACTTGGTTGGCATATTTGAAGCTATTGGTTGAATTTGTATTCTCTTGTTTCTCTTTGTTGCTCTTACTTTGGTTTGGCTTATTTGAAGCTATTGTTCTACACTTGTATGATTTCACCTATTTGAAGCTGATGTACTTGCAAGATTCTTGCTGTTTAGAGTCGTATCCTCATGATTGTTTGCACTTATTGTAAGTCGCTTTGGACAAAAGCGTCAGCTAAATGAACTGTAATGTAATGTAATGTAATGTAATGTAATGTAACGGTCCGGTACGCACAGCCCAATGCAGAATACTCTGTATGTAGATTGATGCAGGTTTACCTCCCCTGCTCACCTGTGTCGCTTCTGGCTTTGTCACATACTGCTGTTTGAAAGGTCAGCGGCAATCGAGGTTGGAGTTGAAATTATTTCAAAGATCGGTGCACCACTGCAAAACAGCAGCAAAGCCAGCGCAGAACGGTTTTACAGCCGATCATGTGAAGTCAGCTTTAGCTGCAGGCCAGTAGCAACACATGCTGAGGCGAACACAATAAGCTGACCGCCGTTCCAGTCAGTCAAACTATGGTGAGCACAAAGGACTTGGCTTCGTCACTACTATCGACTCCTTCCTCATTACACATAGCCATTTGATCCATTGTTAATATGGAAGTCTTTAAACAAAACGTAAATTATCTTCCACATTAATATGTTGTTCTGATCAATTAGGCCAGTCAGCGCTGATCTTCACTGAGATACAAAATTTCATAAATAATCAGTGGCCCTGAAAAATGTTGGATAGTTTACGTGTTTGTATTCAGAGTGACTGTATGAAGCGCCAGAAAAGCATTCCTGTTCAAATTCATTTTCGCTGTTGTGACGATACCCAAGTGTGTTTCTGAAACAAGTCCTCCTCTATTTAAAGAGTGATTACTTGAAGAAAGGAACACAAATTAGAGAACAACAGGCAGAGCTCTACCATTCAGCATGTTGAGTTATTACTGGACACATCGACAGAAAGTATCCGTGGAGGCAGAGAGGAAGATGAACACAGCTGTGGAGAGTGAATGGTAATCTTTGGCCTGACCGCAAAGCTTTATTTGATATGATATGAGGGCGCTTTGACATTAGGTCAGGCTGGAGCTCTCTGATGAGATGATGGAAGGAAAAGAGCGAGCGAGAAATGGATAAAGGTTAGTCTATAAAGATTGAACAAGCAGATTAAAATTCTAATAATGGATGGGTGAAAGGCCATGTGAGCAAATTAATGAATTAGTGGAGAAATATGTGTATTTTAGACAAGATAGAGGAGAAGGAAGCTGTGGAGGGATGTAAATACAGATGAATGTTGGGGTATATAGAACAATGCAGAATAAAAGAGACTGCCATCAGAGGTGGGGTCAGGAAATGGCTGCATGTGTTGTCATGGCAGTGCTTTATCACACCTCTGTGTGTTGGAAGAGAGCGGTGACGCTAACTTGAAGAGCCTTAAGAATTTGTGAAATGAAATGAATTAGCACAAACACACACACAGAGACAGCTGCCTGCTTGTCACCTTCCCCAGTGATAGCAGTACTGACGGCGGATGTGAAAAGGAAGTCAGTGAAAAAAGATTTTGTGCTGCCGGAACGAAATCTGCTCTTCCACACTTTCTTTCACACGTTTCTTGTTCAGATGTGCAGACAATTTGTACAGATAATACTTTAGCAGCTGCAGTCAATAGTTCTCAAACTTTTTCATGCATTGCAAAGTATGAAATTCTTAATAAATAACTTGGATTTCTGAGCACAATGCATATGTTCATGTCATCCACATTGCTTTACAAATGAATGTGGTTATACATTAGAAAGCTTTCAATTAGGAAACCCTCTGTATCTGAAAAGTGAAGCAAATGTAGAAGTACCTTAAACCTGCATTATTTCTAATGGTCAGCGGGGGGGCGACTCCACTGGTTGCAAAAATATCTATGTATTTGGGAAAAAGACGTTATCTTTCACTTGATTTATTACCTCAGTAAACATTTTCCTCATTGGCTTATGGTCTCAATTGCTAGTTTCAAGTCTTCTTCAATACGCCATGATGTTAATTATGTAAATGATGATCCCATTTAGATACAATAGACAATAAACCAGCGTATGACTTAAAAAAAATGCATCCAGTTTAATTTCAGGTAGACTTAAAAAGTCTCCAAACTACATTATAGACAGCAAGTTTAGAAAACATAACACTTGCCTCCCAAAATATGTAGCACAATATGCTTGAATCTCCTATAAAGTAGTTCAACCCATACAAACGTTCACCAATGGAATAAATAGTTCATCTGGATGAGCTTTTCAGTCAATTGCTAATCATTTGATTTGATGTGAAAATAAAGACTGTAGTCCTGCATTGGTGTGTAAAGCCAGTACATGTGTATAGGCGCAATCCAAACATTTATTTCGCAGAATGCTTTAATACTTCCAGAGAAGAGCAGTGAGCTGTGAAAGATGATGGGACCTACACCTAAAACTCCTTGACACGTCGCTAAACCTCACGTATAATTTCACTGAGATCATGTTTAGGGACATACTGTTGACAAACAGTAAAGCAGACAGAAAATATAATCTCTTTGATGGATCTGATATTAATCTTAAACTTTTCATGACTGCTTATGTGGAAAGAGCTTTGCTATGAACAGCCACACAAATCAATCAGAATGCGTCACATCCTTCTTGTCAGCTGGTGACACTGCCTCTGCCAAATCCTACACAACACCCACACTGATCAATGCATTAGTCTAAACCTGGTAGAGCCAAACAAGATTTTCGTGAAGCTTGAGAAAAATGCTTTGTGTGGTTATCGTCTCTACTAATAGAATCGTCTGTTATTCTTTTGTTCCAGCAATCTGCTCTGAGCTCTTGACCATGTCAACACCTCTCTTTACACAACACAAATATTATCACGGGAAACGGAAAGCAAACATGAAATATTTTTGCTCGTGGTGTGTTTGTTGGAGTATTATTGGATGGTGCAATGCTTGCAGTTGGTTTAAAGGTACTCATGCTTTGCTGATATACTGCTACGAGTAGGAACTAGTCTGGTGTGATTGCACGGCCTTGCACTTTACTTGCTGTAAAAAAAAGTTCAAAAGAAATTTACATTAGCATTTTGCGTTAAAGTGTGAGCGTCTACTGTGTATAAGAAGTGGATGTAGTCACCGTGACGTCACACGTTTGTAGAATACGAGTTTGACGTCACCATCTTGGTTTTTTTGGAGCCAGAAGTGACACGAGAGGGTGGAGCTAAGCACAACCCAACACAAGACAAAAAGTTACAATTAACTTCCATGAAGAGATAATGCACTGTGAAAGGGTTAAAATTTTAAGATTAAATCAAACGCCCAAAACACCGTGGTATTGACCTTTCAATGACAAGGTAGCCCCGCTCTAAAGCATACCCTGCTTTATCGTCTATTTTATTCTAAATGGGACCATAATTAAAAAAAATTAACATCATGCTGTATTGAAGACTTTTGAGACCATAAACCCATTAGGAGAATGTTAAAGGAGTATGAGGTAAAAAAATTAAGTGATAAGTTGGGTCATTTTTTCATAGACTTCTATACAATCGGACTCCTTTTGCAAACAGTGGAGTCGCCCCCTGCTGGATATTAGAAAGAATGTAGGGAATGCGAAGATTTAAAGCATTTTGGAATTGGCTTCAGTTTTAACACGTGGAGGTTACAGCTTCTGCTTGAATGTATGCATAGCACCTGTCTACAAAAAGAGCAGAGGATATCAAACATGTAACAGACATGCAAATATCTGATAATAATCTAATCTAATAATCTAGAAAGAAAATTCTGAGAATTCTATAGTTTCATTTCTGAATAATTATACATCTTTTCTAGGTTAGGTTTGAATGATAACTATGTCATTGATAGAAAGGCTCCATTTAAACTCAAGTAAACATTCATTAATTATGTATTTGTTACTTATATGTTCAGCTGCTTGCCTATAACTAACATATGTGCATGTCCAACTGCTGTGCCAAAACACTTTTACTGGAATTAATTCAATGAAAGTGTACCAACTATAATTAGTACCAAATGACATACAGTAGGACTTTCTATGGAACGTTTTGAAAAAGATGGACCTGAAAAGTTTTGTTTTCATACTAGATTACTGTTTTTACAGTTACTTTTGATGAAATCTGACTTTAGTTGTCTTCATTAACCTACACCTAATGATGTCACATACTGTTGGAATGATATACCTGTGGGGTGTAAATGGACTGCATTTATATAGCACTTTTCCAATCTTTGCAATCACTCAAAGCACTTTACAACACATGTCAGCATTCACCCATTCACACATATTCACACACAGTCAGAGGTGCAAGGTGCCACATGCTCATCAGAGATAACCATTCACACTCACACACTGTTGGCCATCAGGAGCAATTTGGGGTTCAGTGTCTTGCTCAAGGACACTTTGACATGCTGACTGCAGAGGCTGGGGATTGAACCACTGACCCTCCAACTGGTGGATGACCACTCCACCTCCTGAGCCACAGTCCATGTATGTGTGTGTGTGTGCGTGCGTGCGTGTGCGTGCGTGTTGCACTGCCATGTAGCTATATTCAGAAAGCATGAAATTAAGATTTATTGAATTAGTTTTTTCATTATTATTGGCAAAGTGGCTGTGCTCACTGTAACTGCAACTCTTTCTAAAGTACCGAGTAAAATGCAGAATTTTCCTTGGTTATTTTCACAGTTAATGGATGAATATCAACACTGAAAAACAAATTGGCATTTTTATGGACCTCGATATATGAGATAATTTGCGATATTTATTTCTTCAGTTTTTTTCAGAAACATTTTTAATTGTTTAAATTGACCAAATCCATTAAAAAAAGTAATCAGTGCACACACACGCACACACACACACGCACACGCACACACACACACACACACACTCACTGTACTTGTTACCGCTCCGACCGCTTATTTGTTTCTTGTTTTTTGAGAGAGAGAGAGAGAACTTGAACCTAAAACACATAACACACACGTACCAATACAACCCCACACTCGACAGCAGAATATAAATTGCATGCATATTTTCACAGTATGATAAACACAAAACACTAAAGAAATGACGATGAACAGTGGCTGACTGGAGTGAAAACACTACAGGTCGGCTTCTCTTGTTGTTGGCTGTGAGGAGAGAACATTTTCTCACCTTCAGGAGAATATTGGTTTGATTTGATTTAGTTCAATACAGCTTTGAGCTCCTGGAGGGCTGCAGTCCAGTGGCAGTGTAAGAAGCACATATGCCTCATACTGAAAAATGTGATACTTTTTATCTATCAGTATAAACTTATGAAGTGATTATTCAATAAAGTTGTAAGTTACAAGTGATTCCATGCTTTTATGTTGTAATCATTAAAGTTAACTCATAAAGTCAAGTTTCTATGAACTGGAATAATAATTTTTTTTTTTTTTGTGGTTTCAATAATATAACATTGACCTTTAGAGTGTGCAGTTATAATTGTTCAAGTCAAAGACGTGGACCAAGGTTTAACTGCAGCAGTCTTGACGCTAGTGAGGACAATGCCAGTCGTAAAACACACAATATTCAACAATACAATGTTGACAATATTCAGCATTGTAGGTCTCAGAAATGGCCAGAGATCTTAAAAAAGTTGAGCAGGGAGAGGCTGAGGAGGCAGGTGGAGGGTTTTGGAGTGTAATTAAGTGTATTCAAATGTCCCAAAATGTCCTCCCAGCAAAGGTCTTACCCCTTTGTCTAAAATTCCAGTTTCACTGGTGCTAGGTTTTAAAGAAAGCTGACTCACTAACTACGAGTCAATATACGTTGACGTTGCACTGCAGATTTTACAGGCATAAATGGAGATGAGGAAGTAATCTCATCTATTTTCCTGCAGAAAAAAAAAAAAAAAAAAGTATGAGCAGCTCATAGACGGCTGTTTTTGAGTACGTTTGGCTACAGTGTCAACAAGAGATCTAGGATTGTGTTTATTAATACTGATGAAGTGCGAGAAACGGGCTGCTTGTTCTTACCTCACAGCAACTTTTATACTACAGTGCAGTGAGCCCAACACGTTTCTGGTCCTGTGGCGTGGTCATGGTGAACTGCTCATGTTGTTTGAGCAGTAAAATGTGAGTACACACTGGAGTGGATTATGTTCAATGGGGAAAACACTGATCTACGTCTCTCCTCCACCTTCTGCTGAGCCATGTATTTCTGCGGCTGAATGTGGTTGGATTTGGTTCGGTGTAACACAGCTCTCTTGGCAGCAGTGTCTGTTCCCGCAGCCAGCTTTCACAGTGACTCCTGAGAGAAGTTAGTAAATAGCAATGGAGGCTGTGTGTGCTGGCTGTCAGATATCTTCCACTAAAGTAAGGGATCTGACTGCCGATGGCAGCTCTGTTGACACACAAACAAAATCGTTGACAGGTGGCACGCTGCAGTGCTTCCTGCAACAGACAGCTTGCTCAGCCTCCGAGACAAGCTTTTCAAGCATTTAAAAAGCCTTCTTAAATGAGAAATAAATTCTGTCAGAGGCAGATGAAGACAAAGGGTTTTGCAATATTGTGATGGATAGGAAACAAATGACACCTTCTACTAACAGCTAGGAGGTGGGAGGGAGCTGCCACATGGTTTGAAAGCTGTGTGTTTCCTGCCAGTTTGTGACTGGAGGGGTGGCTGCAGGGATGTTTGTGAAGGCACAACTTGTGTGTGTCTGGGGGAGGGAAAAAAAAGAATGCAATAGGGAAGGAAACCCCGTGGAAGACGAGCTCCATCAGCGTCTCTCTGCTCCCTGCAGAGGGTTTCAGAGAGCTCACTGTGATGCTTCAGAAGTTCTCTAACAGGCCAGGGTTCATTTGTCTCTCCCTCTCATGCATAGACAGTAGAGGAAATGCTAAGCTCTTCTCTTTTACACTTTCTGCTCTAGACATTTTTCTCTCAGCTTCAAGATTCTAATGTTGTGGAAAAGTAGCTTCTCCTGTTGGGTTTTTCACTTTGTTCCTCCTCTTTCATTATGTACAGAGAATTATACTGAAGCCTTCTTTGTAGCATGTAGTGACCTTGATGTACGGTGCAGCACCTCACATGTTTGTATCATATGTAATCATTTGTGTATCCGTTGTATTATTTCCTCTCTTCCTTTCCTGTTTTTTTTTAACATTTTTTTGGTAGACGTGAGTATTTCATCATTCTGATCTCTGCACTACTGAAAAATAAGGATACAAAGCAACAGGGATGGGATCTTTCCTTCGGTTTCAAGGCGGATCAGTGCACTAGCAGTACAATCATCTCA
The DNA here is from genome assembly GCA_943590825.1 of Bovichtus diacanthus. Classification (NCBI taxonomy): domain Eukaryota; kingdom Metazoa; phylum Chordata; class Actinopteri; order Perciformes; family Bovichtidae; genus Bovichtus; species Bovichtus diacanthus. Next base: position 82,509 of record CALSBV010012144.1, read on the forward strand.
CCTCATGTTTTAAGAATATCAATATTTAGTACTCAATAATTCTATTTTTAGATTTGCTAACGTTAGCCTCCATAGGTTATAGGTCATGCCACAGAAGAGTAAGGCTGGAGCAGCAGAACTACACACAACTTAACCAGCACACTTCCTCATTTGAGTAAGTGAGTGTATTTTATTGTTGAATTAACGTAAGAGGAGAATTGACTTTCAAAGGGACACAGTTCCACTTTAAGACTTGCTGTCATTTCTGTCACCGCTTGTCAGTAGCAATGGACCCGTATCACTGTGACTCCACCATAGGATTGATAGCATTTCATATTCTCTGGGGAGCTAATGGTTCGCCTCTGGGACTGGCCTCCTGCTGTTTCCAATAATGATAAATAAAAGCTGAGCAATAGTACAGAGAACAGAACATCTCTCAACTCCCATCAGACAACAGTCATTACTGAAGTTCCATCTCTGTGGGAGGCTCTGTTGTGCTCAATGTGTCAGAGAAAGAAACAATATGTGGAGGCAAGAGAGAACAACTGTGAAAACTGTGAAGCCCGAGGGGCAGCGAAGCATTCAGTGGCAGGGAGGGAATTGGGGTTACGGGCAAAGAAGAAATGCCTCTTTTCCCTCATCACAGCACATTTCAACATGCAGTATACATGTCACATATATCACCTCCTCCAGACCAACAATGCTCCTGTGTGGTGCATCAAATGTGACAATGCATCGGCGAGGTGCATCATTCCCACAATTTCCATCACAATCCAATCCAGTGGCGTTGCTTCTGAAAGGCTGATCTTCACGCGTAACACGTTTCAATCAGTTGTTTCCAAACCTGGAGCTCCCATCAGAGCTGGTTTCCTGAACTCCTGAAGATGCATTATCATCTATTTTCTTCTCGTCGCAGTCGAGATGCTCGTTGGTGCTGGATATGTTGTTCATTTAATGAGCACTGGCGGGGAAACCACACAAACGCATGAAAACAATTAGCAATACATGCTTCGGAGGAAGAATTAATTGGGAAGTCTATCTGCGAACAGTATCCAGGACATTCAGCGTTAAATCAGTGCCAACCAAACAAAAATTCCTGCACATAAGTGACCTCCACAAAGTTATATAAGGGCATCAGTACATTGTTTAACTATTTTATTCTTCTGCAGCTGTGGACCAACACAGTACAGTACGGCTTTATAGCTGCACGCCATCAAACTACATCACAAAGTCAGAGAAAAAGTAACAAGACTACGAAGGCTGTTCATTACATACTAACTAAACAAGGTGTTAAACCAACAAACAAAAAGACAACTAATGACTTTACCATCGCTGATGCAGAAGAAATATTTAATTTTAATTCAGTTAGAAAGGCTCGTAGTGTTGGTGGTGCTCGATGAAATGGCCAGGGCCAGAGGAACCAGTTAGGGGGACCTGTGGCAAAAACTAGCTGTGGGCTCCTGAGAACCTGTTTTGTTCAGAGAGAACCCAACCAGTAATCATACTCTGGAATAATACTCTTTTTTACTCAAATACAATTTGTGAAAATGTGATTAGATACAATTTTGGACATTGGGACATGCACCATGTAATCATAATATCAACTAAAATAGTAAAGGTATTAACAATAATAATAATAGATGTGTACACAATGCCCCTCTAGACATATTACTAGATACAGGACATATTTATTTATCCTCAGGATTGGATAAAAATGTCCCCTGCTGTTTCAGTTTTACATTTTTAGTATATGCTACCAAACAAATGTGTTATAGTTAAATAAGCACAAAGAATAAATAAAACATTTGTCCATTTCAGGAGGGCCACCAAAAGGATTAAGAACCATCCTCTGGAGATCTTAAAATTGCAATCTGGCCAATTGTTGTTGAAACATTGATAGTGAAACAAACGTTGATATGTTTCATTGTGGTGGCCGTAGCTTGGTCATTATTATGAGTTGTGCTCCTGAACAGACTGAATACTGTAGCATATGCTTCAGCTGCACTTTCCCTAATGGCCACTAACTGCTGGCTATAAACCAGTCTGTATTACATTTAAAGCTGCATTATTTATTTTACTTCCAATGCTGTAAGAATAACTCCTTATAAAGAAATAATGATTAGCATGTTAGCAATTGTCACTTCACATCTAGCAGACACAACACAGTGTTATCATCCGCCCGCTTTGAATGTTATCAGCCCATTTAAATGATCTGTAGTTATCAGCCTGCTAGATGTGGGTCAGTAGGGGTCCGTTAAACCAACTGCTTGTATCATTTAATCACACGATTGATCACCAAAAGAAGGAATAGAAGAAGAAAACACCAACCTTTAGAGACCATAGACCATAAATTCTGACAGCAGCACGGGCAAAAGTCAGGTGACGTAGTATAAAGAGTGATGAACTCCATAAGGGGTGGAGGTTTCTACATTACATTACAGGTCATTTAGCAGATGCTCTTATCCAGAGCGACTTACAGTGAACTAACTACAGGGACAGTCCTCTGGAGCAGCTTGGGTGCCTCACAAACTTCCAGTGTTCTATTTGAAAGCCTGACCACGAGACTACCACCACCCATCGAGGTTGGAGGTGATGGGACACAAAACAGAGGACTTTTACCCAGAAGACCCTTGCGTCCCTAGTGAAGCCAAAAACGTCTTGTCTTTGTGTTCACAACGTTACATTTTACTTTCACTTTACAAACGTGGGAGCCAAATTTGGGTTTTGGATCAATGTCCTGCAGGCTTTATTTACACAGCACATTTCATATCCATGGGAAGACAGAATGCCGTTACGTTGGAGTTCACCCCGGTAGACGAGAGGGTCGCCT